>CAEGAF010138053.1:0-14343 GCA_903067075.1 Micropoecilia bifurca
CTAAATAATAGATTTCTTCACAAACACTCTGTTGCTCTGAAGACAGCTGGGTGATTTCTTCTTCATTTCTTTCCTCCATATCTTGTCTTTGCTGGATGACATCAACCTCTGAAGTAGAAATCTGTTCTTGGTCAGATTCTGGAGCTTCAACATCCATAGATATTATAGATTTCTCTTCCTCGTACATAGTAATTTGAGGATACTCAGATTTAGTATCCTCAAATTTCTTTGGTATTGCAAAAGAGGCGTCCTCCATTCCATTTCTCCACTGAGACCTACCTTTTCCGTTTTCTTAATATGTTGTGTTTTTCTTAATGTGTTGTGTTTTCTTAATGTATTGTGTTTTTCTTAAGGTGTTGTGTTTTCTTAATGTGTTGTGTTTTTCTTAATGTGTTGTGTTTTCTTAATGTGTTGCGTTTTCTTAATGTGTTGTGTTTTCTTAATGTGTTGTGGTTTTCTTAATGTATTATGTTTTCCTTAATGTGTTGTGTTTTTCTTAATGTGTTGTGTTTTTCATAATGTTGTTGTGCTTTGCACCTAAGGGCCACCGTACGATTCTGCTGATCCCTTACAGAAACAATCGGGAAAAGCTGACAACATTCCCCTCCTGAAACGCTAACAACACTCCTCAAGACACACTGTGAATTTTCAATGCAAGCCATTCAGAAGAAGACAAATGAAAAACGATTTTTCATATTTCATAGCTCAGATAGTTTGTGCTCATCAAAGGAAAATCCATGTACATTTTCAGTGAGCTGTTTACAGAATGAGCAGATGAAGGCCCTGACAGATAATTAATCATCTTAATGCCACTTTCATAAAAAACTCGTTCAGTAACTATGTTCCTTATAGCACGGCTTCACAGTTTTGATTAATAAATCTGAGATTGGAAGTGGAGGAAAGCGAGGAAAGGTTAGTCAATTAATCCATCCATGTGACTAATTCACTATTTAGCAGCTCAGGAGCACAATGTTGAGTTCTGTTCATAAATAATTGGGTCTTAGTTAAATTTGGCTTCACAGCACCTGGATAGTGCTTATAGAAGTAAAGGTTGGAGTAAATTTTTATTCATCCCGGTTCAGCACCTTGACTCAGTCGCTCCACACATGACTGATCACCTCAAAGACAGAGTGTCTTGAAAAGACCCTGACAAATAAACTCACAACATGGCGGGGAACATTTTATTATGGATCCCTGCGACGCTTCTATCCCTTGTTCTCGACACGCTTAGCCTGCCAGTTACTGTAGAGGTGATTTAAATAATTGGTTTGTGAATCTGGAGTCACAGTCCTGCAGATTCCATGCATACCAAGGAGCTGAAGACAGATTCTTCATCTGAGCGCGTTCCACAAAACAGTGAAGAATGCATGTTTTATGAGGTCAGGAAACATAAAACTACTGTGACGAATAAATGCATCCATTGGGACACAGAAAAGCATTTGGATCGGATGCTTAGAATTGAAAATTTAATAACACTTAAAAAAATGTTTAAAAGAAAATGTGCTGACTTCAAACATCTCCTCCCCTGTTTATTGAGCTCCAAATATTAGTATACAAATAAGATTTCTTTGACTATTAATAATTCTACTGAAGGAGAAAGCGCTTTTTAACACCTTTTGTTAAGTGTAGCAATGAAATTATGATCACAAGCAACTACCACATGTCATCCACAAAAGGTAACTGGTAGTAAACATCCAATTTCTGGTCACACCTAGACGTATTCATAGTCAAATCAAAGATCAATAAGTGAAGATCACTATGCTTGATTTTCTGTGTGTAAATTCCAATGGCAACTCTATGGCAGCATGAAAACTTGTGCTGCAGTAACTGCGGAATTTACACTCAAGCACTTTTATTTTTAAGCATTTTCCAGAAGGCAGACTTTCACAAGCTGGTATTTTAAGTCATTCCTCACCCATTTGGTAAGTACACAGTACGTCCAACACAGCTTTCACACTTGGCGGCCCTCATTCTTCCTCTGGCTGCGAAAGACTTCAGCTTGAATGTCGATTTCTCTGTTGTTTCCTGCAAATATCCGTCCTTACAAACCAGATTTCTCCTCGACCTTTCTTGTCGGTTGGCAAAGAAACGAGAAGTGAAACATTGAGTTCCACCACCTCTGCTATTATTACACGGTTTGTCAGAAGTTTGCTTTACTTCCGCTTGGGGGGCAGAGCTGGAGTGACTTCACTTCTTAACTAAATCAGATCAGCTTCAGTGAGAAAAATAAATCCTGATTTCGACTAATATATAACTGTAAGTGAGGACAAATGTATTTTTTTCTTCTTTATGAACGTAACAGTATTGCAAATAAAATTTAAGTTGTTATTCACAGCACTAAAAATAGGGTAGTTTTATTAAAAAAAAGGTATTAAAAACATAAACCAATATGTACTTTATACATCCCTAAAACGGTTTTCATCAGTTTAGCATGAGAAGAAAGACCACTGATAGCGTAATAGTCTTCAAAGCAGATGTATTCTCTGTGATGCTGTACAATAAGAACAGGTGGGATTAATAACATGATTAACCAGAACACCTGATTCAGAGCACCAGGTGTGTCGTTAGCAGGCTGGAGTGACTAATGTTGTTAAATACAAAAGGCTCCTGTCACAATGTTTGTCAGTTAAAATGCTTAAAAGGCTTATTGGGGTTTGGTCCCACTACAAATTAAAGTAAGGTTTTGGGAATAGATTTCTTCATAGTTAGGGTTCGCCTTCCATTAACATTTTCTGTTTCAGTCAGTTATGTCATACAACCAACAACATAACATCTTGCCTATTTTGCAACAAATTGCCATTACTGTCTCCCTATTACAGTCACAAAAATTATAAAATGAAAATGTAACATGTTGGTCTCTATAGATTGTAACACATTCTATTATATGAACTTTTTAATATTATTATATTATTAATGTTTTAATATCAATTCAGTTATTTACTTTGCAACCACAATCAAGAGGACTGAGTGCTCTGTTTATCTCAGTTGTATGAATAATGACTAAGACATCCATTTTATTCCTTTTTGATGAGCAATATGCACAAAAACCACAAAAAAATTATCTTAATAAAGTTTAGTTTATGTGTGTAGTTCATAATGTTCTTATTTTATTATTCTGAGTTTCATAACATGTATTTTATCCAGAACTACATTATTTCCAGGTATTACATTATTGACCTCTATAATTAGTTTCTACAATTTCCAAACAGTGTAAACAAGTTTTGTAGTATTTTATAAAAGATGGATTTGCAGAGTTTTAATATTCCTATAAAACACTCAAGCTCAGACTATTAGTAGCATTATGTAGAAAAAAAATTATTTCAGTAAAAGCTTCTAAATTGGTCAACATTAGTTTGTTGCAGCTAAGGTATACAATCAAATCTTAGAAATTGGATGCTACAATTATTTATCCTTGTATACTAAAGAATTGCAAGATAAGTAGGATTATAATGAGAATGTTAGAAGTATATTTTGTTAGAATGAACTTCTGAGAGGAGAATTTATTTGTCTAAATTCATTCCTTGCAAAACAGCAGATACTCTCAAGCTTGAGGTGATATTATTTAAATTATTTCACTTAATTTACAACAGTTATGCATCAATCAAAATCAGAGCGATCAGAGCTATTTCAGTAACCTGGAAGATTTTCAGCAGTAGCTGCTATAAATTTGTCTTGAAAACTGTCACTGTCACAGAGCAAATTAAATCAAATATTTTAGGTGCAGACTTAGGATGAAAACCACTTGACACTCAGAACTGCTCAATGCATTAAGAACCTCTGAGTCGCAATGGGCGGAAAAGGAAAAAGAAATGTTTTCTGGCTTTTGATTTAAAAGTTATCCTCTTGTCTGACCTCCGAAGAGATAATCCTGAATGGTCATGCTGTATTTGGTCTGGCCAGGAGAGGTTATCTAAGCCTTCCTTGTTTCATTCTGAAATTAAATCAAGAACACGAGAGGAGACGGTACAAAGTAGGGCACTGCCTTCAAAAGAGCTCCGGCTGCGGCTGTGCTGTGGGAGGACGCTATTTTGATTACTGTCAAGTCCTAGTAATAGCAAGAACTGTGACTTACATAATCACACTTACAATGAATGTTTCAAACGTCAGCTGCAGCATTGCTGCTCCCCAACGAGGCTGATCGTTTTAATAGCGATTCCACTTGCCTGCAGGTTAATGGGATTAAACCTGAGTGGATGCGAAGAAGGGATTGTCGAGCCGATACAGTTTCAGAGATATTTTCCCGCAAAAATACTTTCCGTGACACAATGGTGTGTACTAGTAAAATAGGTCCGTTCTTTTTTTTTTTTTATTTGAGTTGAAATTTAAAAACTTATAAAAATCAAAGCAAAAAAAAGCCCCAAAACAATTAATTGTAATTACTCTGTGTTTAATTTACCAAATAAATACAGATTAATTGTGTTGTAATCTGGACTTTTTTTTGCATTGCTTATCGCAGCATGACCTTGGGTTTTAGTCCATGATCCGTCTCTGTTTTAGAGGTCTATGTCAAATCTTCAGCTCGATAATTAGGGCCCGAGGTGGTAAGAGAGCCAATAAACGAGCTGGTAAGAAAGCTGGAGTCACGCTATTGCACATTAGCCCTCCCAAACTATTAATAAAAACTGTCACTCTAATTAGTGGGTATGAAAAAACAGCATTCACATGAAAACAAGCACCAGCGTACCGACTCACACCGACGTGCTTACGGGCATCCACACGGCAGATGCCACCTTTCGCATCTACCCTGTGAATGACCTGACCTCTTGTCATAATAAGAGAAGCAAGAATTTTTAAAACAGTTGAAGAAATAAAAACCTATGGGAAATAACAGAGTTGAAGTACAATTTAAACAAAAATTGCAAAGACTCCCCAGGTCTTTCTCTGGGTAAAGTTAATGCCATGCTCTAATGCATGTACACGTATCCTCCTCCCCCCACACATTCCAAATGCTCGGAGAAAGAACGGATGGATTGCAGATTATCAAGACCTCCCACCTCATCTCACCCCACTAACATTAATTATACAGAACCCACTTTCTGTCCATTGGGACAGAGATGTGTGCCCTGTAACGACAGTAAAAGCCAGGGGATGATTTATAAATATATGTGTGAGGTGAACGGTGCGGCACGAAATTGAGCCAGAAGAGGAGTTAGAGGATAGCACTGACACATGATGCCCAACCTACACTAACAAAGGCATTTTGATCATTCTTTGCTTA
This sequence comes from Micropoecilia bifurca, assembly GCA_903067075.1. Taxonomy (NCBI): domain Eukaryota; kingdom Metazoa; phylum Chordata; class Actinopteri; order Cyprinodontiformes; family Poeciliidae; genus Micropoecilia; species Micropoecilia bifurca. The sequence goes on from CAEGAF010138053.1 coordinate 5,219, forward strand.
TAAATGACTATGTCTGACTTCAAAATGTGAACTGAAGAGTTCGTTGAAGAGTCTATGTATAAATACCTCTTATTTTTCAGTGTTCTGTGTGCATCTTGTAAAATTTTGAATAGTTCAATTTATTCCAGATGCAGTAAATGTTTTATTTTTGACTTTTCATCTCCAAATAGTCCTTTGCTCTCCTGCCCATTTCAGTTAGATAGCTAACTGTCTGTCTATTTTCTATACCTGATTCTCTTTGTGGGATCACTGGGGAGCCGGTGCCCATCTCCAGTGGTCATAGGGCCGGGGGTGGGATGCACCCTGAGCAGATCGCAAGGTAACCGTACAGAGACACACAGGACAAAAAATAAATAAAAAATCAACCACACAAGAAACTTTATTGATCTAAGGACAATTTTTAAAGCTCATTACATGTCATCTCTTTGCATTGTGGGTGGAAGCCAGAGTACCAAGAGAGAGTCCATGCATGCAGAGGGAGAGAACCACCAGAGGCAGGAATATTGAGGTGCAATATTACATTTACATGCCTATTTACATAATAATGTTATTCACCGAAAAGCGCATTAATATTTTGTTTCCAAAATATATTGTAACTTCATGCTCTCTTGAACACAAGTAAATTTCCCTCCATATTACAAAAGCCTGACACGTGACGCAGTTCAAACTCTAACATTTGTGACATCGATTATAGCGACGAAAAGCGTCGCTCGCGCCGGTAGTTTCACCCGACGCCCTCTGCAAATAACGCACACAATCAAGAAACAGCGAGTTCGGCTCCATGATGGACCGACCGCTGTTTGAGCGCATTATTCACAACAGCAGGAAACATCCAAAAATATTTTAGGAGGCAAATAGCTTAACAAATGAAAGCAATGAAAGATAGATGAGGAAGTCAGCGCTTCATTCATATTTGATAGCCGGGCTTAAGATGCATTACCCGACCAACACAACAAGCCCGAGCGCCGTCAGTGTCGCAAATAATGAGCTTGAAGGAACATCTGTGAGGGACGAGGGACGAGTCGTCGGTTGTGAGGATGGACGTTCCACCTATGTTACGGCGACATTAATCAGAATTATGGGGATTCCACTTTTCTCAGTAGAGGAAAAGCAACTGTCGACGACAAAAGCCCAGGTTGCAGCTTGGCCTGAAATTGCGCATTTTTAATTTAAATAATGTAATTAAAGTCTGATTCGTTTTTGGTACAATTTAGTTTAAGATAATTACAAGCTAACTCAATGTGGACAGAGAACATGTGTTGTATGTAATTTTAATGAGAAAGTGTGGGAAATCAAGTATTCAGTAAAGGCCATCCATGAACACAGGCGTGGAAAGTGAAATAATTTTAATCATTTCAAAATAAATACATTCAGAACCATCAGTAGTGACCCTTATCTGCAACAAACAGAACCCCTCCACTATTATTGATAAAGATGAGCCAAATACATTTTCATAATTGCAATTTATTTATTTTTTATTTTGAACAGAGTATCTCGGATTTTTGAATTAATCATCCCTGACTATAATTCCACAGGTGTAACTATGAACTGATGTAAGGGTCATTTTTCTTAAACACCTTTCAAAATGGGTAAGACGAGAGAACATAATATACACGCAACTTGCTGACTTGTGTGAATCTTTTTCATTCAGGAAATAACTGCAAGAAACTAACTGCTCATTTCAACATGCAGACATGTTGTCTGAGCAGTAAAAATAATGTTTTAAGCAGTTGGAACGATGCTTGACAACAGCCAAAGTTTATCTTAAAGACACGCAAATTTCAACAACGTATGTATTGTTCTTTAAAAAGAAAAGCAGTCTGAAAAAATAAAAGGAAAACAATACATACGTTTAACCAGTTTGTTCAAATTTGTGCTCTTTGGGTGATTGTACATTTAAGAAAGGTTAAGTATAAAAAAAGCCAGAGCACTTCACAAATATTGTCTCACTCAATTTACTATACAGAACACAATATTTAAAGATTGACAATACTGACAGAAACACATTTTAAATGTTTTTTTTCATCAATTACCACTGAAATCGCTTTAAAAAAAAGAAAATGCATTTGTTTACCACCTTAGTTCTGTAAAAGAAATGTATTGCTCTTTGAGAACCCCTCTTGCCCTTTGCAACTACATTGCTTATATCTTAGCTCTGATTAGAACATCTTAATAATTTTTTTTTTCTTGGTCTGTGCTGGGCTGGAAGCGATGATTTGGGTGACACAATGTGGCACACTGTCAAACTAAAAACCAGACATAGAAAAAATATTCTAAAATATTAAAGATATTTAAGTTGCAATTTGTAAAAATGGGTTGAGGAGAGAGGTTCAAACAACACTGTCTTCCGAAATGCTGAGAACATCTCTTTGTCGGCAAGAGTGGATTTTGTCGGACAGTTGTTAGACAATGGTGTCACACAGTGTGACTGCTAAAGTGAACATAAGAAAGAGGTTCATCACTGCAGACAAGTGACTCATAAGTGCAGCCACTTAAGGAGACACATCTTGTTCTGCATGTGTACTTATGCTTACAAGTGCTTTCTGCCACCACGTTTAGTCGCAATCCACACTCATTCAGGTTTCCTCTTTCGAGACAAACCATGCAGCCTCGCGCAATTCGCATAGGGTTTCTGTCCTCTCCTCATGTGGCATCTTCCAGTCAATCGAGAATCAGATCAGCTGACATGGCCGGATCGATGAAGAGGCAGGAAGACTCTTCATTAGAAGTCCCTGGGGCCAGGCTACCTGCCACTCACTCACCGGCTCCTCTTCAGAGTCTGCCTCTGTCCGTTTTCTCTCGGCAGATATTATGTTCAAATGGCTCAGATTTTGGTGTGTTTCCCTCATGTGGTTTTATGAGCCTCTCGGATTCATAAAACCTGGTGCCAAACCAGCTAAAGTGAGAGATAAGGGAGGCATGGAAATGTTGATGCTTATCTATAACAGAAGCGGTGAACTGCACCTATTTATTTTCTGACACATTACCCAAAGATTAAACGTTTTTCAAAGGTAATAAAGCCAAACCCCATGTTCTTTGTGCTATTTGATTTAGAATTGCTCTAATTCATCACTTATCTGCCTATCTTCACCTTTAAGAAATTTATAGTTGACCCATAACTTGGATATAAAATAAGACAGGCCTTTTCATTTATGCACGCATATGCAAGAAATCGAAAGGCTTTCGGGCTAATAATCATTTTCAGCTATTAATCAAAGATCCGCTGTGGGGAAAAAAAGCTGTTTGGGAGTAACCTAGCCAACCGTGCTGGTACATTAACCCACCCTCTCTACCGTTCAACATCTCACAAAGGTCTAATAGCTGTGGCACTTGAGCCTGATGAAAGCAGGGCTATGAAAGCAGAGGTAGGCAGTCAGAGGAGTCGGTCTTTCTCAGTGCCACTTCTCCACACGTCTGCAGGCTTATTACCGGTAAGCAGAGTCAATGAGCGCCGTCCTACATGCACCATTTTATTTTTCATAATAATACTACCCACTAAGTTTTGCTCGCCTGTCACTGTGTGGCAGGCGAGCCACTGTGTGGCTCCCACAAATGGAGTTTGTCTCCCACAAACTCCATTTATATGGAGTTTGTGGGAGAACCTGTAGTTTTGTGTTCAACGGTGAAAAGAACAGATTTTTAGGCACCTGCGGCAAATTGCCTTTACGTCAAAAAGAGATAATCATGTAAAATGCATGATAAAAAGTCATCTTACCTTTTAAGATTTCTTCATGTTAATAGATTAAAATTAATTTTTTATTATTCTTGGGATCTTATGTGATAGACCAACATTGCATCATGGTAAAGTTCAACCGTATTGCAAAGCACTACAGCCGACTTTTTGCTCAACTAACATGGCAAAAATATGAAACACATACGATACTACACATATATTCTACCACCTTTTCATTTTTACACATAAAGCTTGAACAATTGCCACCTTCTGTGACCTTTTAGAGCCACACCAACTTGATCCACAGTCACCCAGCTCCCCCTCCCCTCCACCGCCCTGGTTATTTGGGGTTTGGCACTCCACGCCCAGGAGCCACGGGGGCCGACTCCCACTACACAGATCCGCCCAAGCGGGGGTTTTCTGAGGCTGGAAACCACAAGCAATTAGCCCTGATCTGACAGTGTGACTCCTCGGCTTCTTCACTCTCCGCTGAGAGATTTCCGGAGCCCTGCGATGCTGAGTCTTATCGATTGTCACGCTGGAAAGGTCAGTGACTTGGCTCACTGCCGGAACATCCCTCTGCTCCGGCATCCAGTGGAACTGCCTAACCAGTCTGGCACTAAGACGGAGCATTCTTTATCATTACAAAGTGGGAAAAGTGGAGGAAGACGTCGTAGAAATCATTAGCCAACAATCTTGTGCTTACATAACTCGCTGTCTGCATTTAGCTTCTTAGAATTTAGAACCAACGTTGAGAACGTCAGGCAATTTAAAACTACCTCCTTCTATTCGTGAGGCGCACCGAGATGATTAAAAGTAGCAGGGAACAGCGTCTTGATATGTTAGTCAGGGCCCATCCTGACGTAAAAAGAGAAAGCAGAACTTTGATGGAATACACCCTGGGAGGAAGTGAAACCACATTGAGAGACATTCCCCCCTGATGAATATGTTTTATCAAGGCTGAATAAGGCAACAGCTCAATGATTTAGATGATTAACACTATGTGTGTGTGCTGCATCAATCTAAGTTAAATCTCCTCTGCGAGGGAAGTTGGTTGTCTGTCTGACCAAGCACATCATCATCACATCAGTGCTGAATTATGCAGAGGCAGGGAGAGTTTTTTTTTTCCTCTACCAGACTTTGTGACTGCTAAAGAACTCTAAGTGCTGTTTCTCTCTTAAAAGAACATTACCCAGTTTTGGGTTGCTTCAGCTTTGAGCTTGGATGCTTCCTGCAACTTTTTTTTTCTCCATTACTGCGCTCCTATTCAGTGACTCTCCGTCAAACAGAGGTAGTGGGGAGAGAAGTTGCAGAAACAAAGTGTTTTGACTCAAATTCATATAACTGCTGTTCAAAACTAAAACATACATTGCCTTGGAAAAATTATTCATACCTCTTGAGTAACTTAGCATTTTTCCTATGTTGCAAATGCATTTCCCAAGGGGGAAATATTTTCTTTCATCTTTTTTTTCCTTAAGTTTGAAAAATATCAATATTTTGTAGAAATACCTTTACCTGAAATTATAGCTCCAACTCTTTCGGAGTATGTCTCTACCACTTTTGCGAGCCTTTTAGAGATTTACATTTTTACCCATTCCTCTATGCAAAATGGCTCAAGCTCAGGGAGACAAAATGATGATTGTCTGTGAACCTCATTTTTTTCCAGTTAGATTTATGCCTGGACTTTGACTGGGTCATTCTAACACAGCCATCTATTATAATGGAGTATGGAGCTGTCAGAACCCGCAATGGACTGGGGACTTGCCCAGGGTGAACCCAGCCTCTCGCCCGAAATGTCTCGCTGGAGATAGGCACCAGCACCCCTACCAACCCCACTAGGGACGAGGGTGTAAGAAGATGGATGGATGGATGGATGGATGGATGGATGGATGGATGGATGGATGGATGGATGGATGGATGGATGGATGGATGGAGGAATGGATGGATGGGAGCTGTCAGAACAACATGCAGCTGGACCCACTCAAGATTGCTGGACACCCCATAGACTAGCTCACCTCACTACCCACAACAACGCTGCATCCACCGTGGATCACTTTGGTTTTTTTTCAGAGGTGACTTTCTTCCTTTTTGCTCTTCTATGAAGGCCAATTTTTGCTTCTCAACAGATTTTCCCAACCGATATAAAGGCGTCCACTGCTTCTCCAGTCAGATGGACGGTCGTTGTTTCGGTAGGTTTTGATTGAACTCTGTATGGAGTTCAAAGCTTAGAACTCTAAACATTTTTTGAAAAGCACTATAAGCTTATATAGTTCACATCTTATTTTGAGTTGTTATGAAAGAACCCACCAACCACTTTGCATATTCTGTGGAAGACCATCACAATTAGCTTAAACACCCGACACAGACTCTGAAAAGTGATGAGACGTTCGATTCGCACATGACTACACACAAGCAGCGAGGGATCTGTTCATTTGAACCACATCAGTTACCCCCTTAAGTGGGAAAAAAAGCCCTCAAGAGAGGGCAAAATCTAATTTAATCGTACACTGTGAAAAGCAATGTCAGTGTCTTTAACACTGGAAATCAAGAACATGTTAAGGTGTTGGACTTATTTCATCTCCCGAGGAAAAGAATGAGGAGACGGTGTCACGCAGCGAGATCGCACTTGCCTATTTCAGCATCCAAGGAATTTCGCTGCGAAGTTGCATGAGGTCTGAAACTTTTAAACCATGTTGCAGTAATGGAACGTTCACAGTTCCTTTCAAAAGTTTTAACACCTCATGAAAGACAAGCTTTTTTCACAATGACAAATGTCAAAAGTGTAGTGAGCATTTATTTTCAGGGCCATTTTAGGCTTTATCCCTGAACACAACAAACAATGTGATCTGGTCAGAAGGGATCAAAATGTAAAAATTTTTGACCTACATTCAGGTCTCTGTGTGGCGTAAAAATAACTCTGCACATCACTCTAAAAACACCATAACCATGAAACACGGTGGTGGGAGTCTTTCCTTCTCAAGGAGGAGAGCAGCAAATCAAAAACTCTGTGTTCCCACTGTAACCCCCACAAACTAACCCATCATCCATCAACAAAATACATGTACATTGTCATGATACTCTTAACAGTCTTGCAAGGGTTCAGTGATAGAACATTCCATCAAACGTCGCTTCTTTCCAACGGTATAATGAACCTATCGAAGGAAAGTGAGGAGTGTGATCCTTAATAGTTGGAACACACTCTTCTTTCCCCCTTGTTTGTCATTTTGGGCCACCACACTGGTCTGTCACGCTGCCCGATGCAACATTGAAAGGTGTGTGAGACATGACATCCCATCTCATCTCAATGTGCATAGAGCTTTGCATTTCGGTGCAAATCTTGTCCATCTCAGACGCGATGCTACTGGAGAGCTTGCAAATTCAGCTCAGCGACCCGTCTCCCACGGTAACAAGCTCCCTCTCCCCCAAGTCCTCAGACTCTGCTTCCTCAGCGCAGGACATGGAGAGCAGTGTCCAAAGACACTCTGCGATAACGTCTAGTTCAGTTTTCTGAGCAACTTAGAGAAAAATTGATTTTGGTAAGAAAGGCATTTCATTTTGAGGTATTTTGAAGTTTTTCTTTGCGTGCTTTTATTTATTCATTTTTGCTAAAGGCTTCTCCAGGACTGTGTGTGTGTGTGTGTGTGTGTGCGTGCGTGCGTGCGTGTGTGTTTATTTCAGTATTATGTGTTTACTGTTAATTTTATTCTAGGACAAATATTACAATTAAAAACCAATGTTCTGTGTTGAGATACTTAAAGAGAAAATTATAAGCAACTCGCAAAAAAACCTTTGAACATCTGAAGAGATTATCTACTTGAAACATTCTCCAAATTATTTTTAAGGTATTATATGATTTGATAATTGAATAATTGGTTTATCCATTATTAGATCATGTGTGAGTGTGAAGAAGCAGGTAGAAGATCTAGATAAAGAAAGATAACAGGAAATAAGAACAATGATGAGATTTCTTGAAATTCCTTTGATTTTTCTTATCTTCTAAACAATAAAATGTGTCAATATACAATGAAGCCCCTATTATTTTTTTAAAAGGATTATGTCTCTATGTCCATTGATCATCCATCACCTTAAATTGTTCTTCTGTTCGCAATTTGCATTTAGTTATTACTGAGCAAACAAACCACATCCACTGTAATTAGTTTGATATTTCACTTCGATCCGACTGGTAAGTAATTATCACAGATACTGGAAGCAGCTGGAAACGGCTGGCCCCGCTCCATCAATTAAAATTAATCTGCTCGCCAGAATCTTTGAAGCTCATAATAAAGTAGACCTACAAAAACTCTCACTAGCTGTCGTCTTTTTTCTTTTTTTGGGTGGATTTCTGGCTTTATGGATGTGCAACATGTTAATTAGAGAGCTTGCAATTGAATACTATTAGTGTCCAACTGAATCTGCTTCTTTCTTCACCTTAGTTTGCTAAGTCTTACGGAGTAAAACAGAAGGCAAATATGAAACATTACAAAGGAAGGAAATGTGACATTTTTCAGGAAGAACTGTTCTATCTGCGTTTTTTTTTTTTTAAATCAGATAATAAACTTAAAGCACTTTTCTAACTCAAAAGGACTTTTGGAGGCACTTCGAAGAGTGGATTATTTTCTTGTCAAAAAAAAATGCATTTCTAATGAGAACACGTCAAACAAATGATTTGCCACTTATTTGCAGTGCCAACAAAGGAACCCTTTTACTTTTCCCAAAGATCCTTTATGCAGGAAAATTGGATGGGATTTGTAAAAGTAAATAGGTGAAGAGGGCACATTCTTCTCACCCACCAAATGTCTATTCAAAGCCCAGACAGCTCCAGCAGAGTCAAGAGGCAGAAAAATGTTTTCTTCTACCTTGGGTTTTCACTGACGTGAATGTATTAAATAATAAAATTGACTAGCACGTCCCTTCTCCGTGTTTACCACGGATTATTTGCTGTTGAGATGATTAATCTTTCTCAGTGTCTGAGCCAAGTGAACACCAAAATTGCTTTTTGTTTATTAATGTTTTTATTTCCTTGCTCTCTATTAGTTGAGTAATACTAACTTGAAGTATTATTTTAGGACATTATATGTTATGTGAAAAAAATAATAATTTGCACAATATGATAAGTGGTGTACTTGGCATCACATGTTGATAGATGGATAATTGTAGTGTCATTAAATCTTCATGAGTAAAACAAAGATGGTTTCAAAAATTGAGACTTTTAGCTGCTTCTTTTCACGGCTACATTTTACAGTGACCTCAAGCCTTTCATAATTTAATTTCTCCTAGTCACAGGAAAACTGACACTTTCCTCTGTGCATTAGGTAGACATCTACTTCAGTGCTTCCCCCAACTTCCCCTCCCCCCATTACAATTTGTGCAACAAGCGATCATTTACCACTATGGCTATCACTGGGTAGGATGATGGTCTATTATGTCCATCTTACACTTATCCACTCAAAAA
>CAEGAF010138085.1:0-10099 GCA_903067075.1 Micropoecilia bifurca
AAACCAGCTGCTGCTGCTGTGAAAACCTTCAGGTTAGTGTTGTGATGTATCAGGTGTCTGATTGGTCGCTGTGATGACGTTTTTCCTGCCATTCGTAGTTTCCACCTGAGGTCTTAAGGACCAAAGACGGCTTAAACCTTCCTTGGATGTCTGAGCGACTTGCTGTCCTCACCAGACTGTATTATTCTTGCTGGTTCCTTTCTGACAGCAGCTGTTTCCACAGGGTTCTGCTGGTTTGGACAGGAAATGTCCCTGACAGCCACCGTAGAGGCCAGGTTGACCTCTAACACAACGATGATGACTGATGTGTTGAGGAGAAGAAGAAAAGCAGGAATCTCCTCAGGTAGAGTGTTGATGATATAAGATCTGTTTGTTTGTGGTTAAATCTGAAAGGTGGGGAGATGAAAAACATTTTAATTTATTAAGTATAATCAAATAAAAGTTTGATAAAACCTGAGGTTCAGTTAAATTATTCAACATTATAAACATTTTCCTTTCTGTGTTTCCACCTTAACTCAATGAAACAGTTTTAAAGTAATTGCATTAAAATGTGAAGGATTTCTGAAAAAGCTTTGGAACTACATTTTATTTTAAAGATCATGTTAAAGGTGAATCACCTGTGTAGTGATTGCTTTATTCACTATACATATATTTTGTCAGTGTAAATCACATTTTGGAGCGTCGACAGTTTTGTCTTTAAACCTGCAGGGGGCGCCATCGAGCTACAGATATAGGAAACCTTTAATAATGACCTTTGGAAAACTACAGAAAATTGAATGAAATTATAATTGTAACATGAATATCAACTGGAGCAGCATTTGTTAAATCAGGGTCAATCAGGCAACAAATCCTGGAGACTTGGAGATTTTAGGGCGACAATTTGAAACATTTTATTAAAGCAGAAACTTTACTAGATGTTGAACTGGCATTTAGGGTCTCTGCTTTAAAGTCTTTTAAAATTAGAACCTCAAAAATGAGTTTGCCTAAATTATTAGTGACTAGAAATATGAAAATATTTCTAAGTCTTAAAATGAGTGTTAAATGTGGCTGTGCTGCTGGTTCTGAGTGTTGGAACAATATTTTTAGTTCAGACGTTTTCACCATGAAGGTGAAAACTAATCGTATTGGTCTGTTTACAGGCTGAATCTTTCCTGCCGTGTTTCTTGCCAAACGATGAAGCTGCTGGTCTTTCTCCACTGATATCTGCTCATCTAACTGGTATGTTTGATTCGGTTCTTATTAAACTAGTTTTGGTCGCTGTGATGACGTTTTTCCTGCCATTCGTAGTTTCCACCTGAGGTCTTAAGGACCAAAGACGGCTTAAACCTTCCTTGGATGTCTGAGCGACTTTTAAAACCTTTTAAATGTACAGTCATATATTAATACGTCAAAACTAAATATTTATTCGTTTGTCTTTTAGGGAATAATGATGTGGCATCAAACCAGCTGCTGCTGCTGTGAAAACCTTCAGGTTAGTGTTGTGATGTATCAGGTGTCTGATTGGTCGCTGTGATGATGTTTTTCCTGCCATTCGTAGTTTCCACCTGAGGTCTTAAGGACCTAAGACGGCTTAAATCTTCCTTGGATGTCTGAGCGACTCCTAACTATTATTTGGTGTAATAATCTTACAGGTTTTTTTCTCCCTTTTCTTTAAATCTAATGTGTTTTTGCTGGTTTCAGGTGGAGGCGTTTCTGCAGGAAGGCCTTTCAGTATTGGAGTCATACAGGTTGGTATCTGACGTCTTAGGTTTTTTTTAGCCATCAGACTGATTGTAGTGATGGACGATGTCTGTTCGCTGTGATGACGTTTATTCCATCCGTTCGCAGTTTCCACCAGAGGTCGAAAGACCAACGATGGTTCATTCCTTCCTTGGATGTCTGAGCGAAAAAAATAAAAATATGTTTGACCATTTAAGAGTTTTCTTGGTACTAAGCTAAATCTGCTGTGTTTGGGACAAAATGTGTACAACTTATGTAGTGAAGTCCAGTCCAACGTTTGAGCTGGTCTCTCAGATTCCTGCTCTGGTTTGAGTGAGAGCTGAGCGACTTCATCTAATTTAATCAGTTTTTTGAGTCGACTCTTAGCCAGGTGTTAAATTTGATCTTGACTAGACTATTTAATCTTGTATTCTTTGTAGTTTATTTTCCTTGTGTGATTTCTCAGGGAAATGTTTAATAAACATCCTTATGTTCTGTGACTCGAGGTGGTTGAGGCTACTGCTAATTAGCTGCTAACAAATCCTTGCTAGCTAGCTAGCGCTTTTGTGTCCATCATGACCAAATGTAAATTTATTGGCAGTTGGGCTGATGCCACCAATTTTGTGCAAAAAAACCCTCTTGGCATCATTCTGTAAAATATGAGCTTTATACATTTTTGTTGGGATTCGGATCTTAAATTTTTATTCATTGTTGTCTTAAAAACGCATAAGATAATTCCCCAACAGTGGTTGGGGAAAAAATACTTTATTTTTCTCTTTGCTTGAAATTCTTACTTTAAATCTCAGAATTATGACTCAAATTTAACTTTTTGTCTCAAAAAACGTGACCCTAAAACTCGTCTGTATAAAAAGGTGTTAGTCTTCAGATTGAGTTGTCCTGACCTGATGTTCCTGGTCCAACATGTCTGACTCAGACTGTCCACCAGTTGTCTTGTCCTGCTAGAGGATCACAGTTTGACATGCGTCAGCTTCTTGGACTGACTTTATATATTTCAGTTTAAGGAAGAACAGAATAGAAATGAAGCCCTAAAATACCAGTTTTCTGATGTATTGCTAAAAAGCTGCATTATGAAGGGCAGATTTCCACTTTGTGTTCAATCCATAATAAAGGAAACCATTAACCAGATGTTTTGTTCCTCTTCCAGGTGGTGAAATGCTGTTAAACCTCTGGATCGTCACCGTTGGTTACAAACCTCATGAATCTGATGGTACGTTCAGGTTTATATTAGCTTTTATTTTGAGTCGCTGTGATGATTTTCTTCCTTCCATTCGCAGTTTCCTCCAGAGGTCAAAAGACCTGAGACGGTTCATTCCTTCCTTGGATGTCTGAGCGACTTTCTTCAGCCTGTAACAGTTTAATCAAATCTGTATTTTTCTTACGTTTTCCTCTCTCCGTCCCACAGATGGACGGATTCGGTGAGGACGACTGCTGCTGTTCTCTGGGATTAGTTTGTAACTTATTAATAAAGTCTAATGAAAATGAAACTGAGAAAAGTGTTTTGTTTCTGTATGAAGAACCTTATGTATAGTCATTCATCTGGATTTAACTTTAACATGGACCAATTACAACAAAGGCCTGGAAAAATGTTTTAATAATAGTGATAGTTTTTTTATTTTAGGATAATGCATTTTTTAATGTGTCAACTTTTTAGATTTCAATCAACAGGGCTATTAAGGTTTTTGGCTGATTGCTTGTTTTACTTTCTAAAGATTTATTTTAGATTTTATTTTCTGGGTGAGGAGAGACATTTATAGATCAATATGTAAAATAACTGCTAGAAAGACTTTTCCTTTCATTACTTTGGTATGATGGCTGATTGGGTCAGACTAAGATTTGTTTTATATTCCAAGAATAAAGTAAACGTGACGTCATACTGGCAGAATGAAGACTCAATATTAACAAGTCATACAGTTACTAAACTTCTTTATGTAAAGACTCTTTAATGACAAAGCTTTAATAGTGTAAATTTATATTCAAAGTGCTTATTTAGGAATAGTATGTTTTGGTTTTTTTAAATGCGAAGTTGTTTGTTTTGTCCCTGATGGCTTTCCGTAAACTCGCCTCGTAGCCGCTAACGCCGCCGGCCGGCTTGTCTTCACCGGGAGGCGGACAGGGTGAGGCGATGGCGGGGATCCAACCTCAGGTCGGTGGTTTACTCTTAAAATATGGATATTTTATTCTGGTTTGACTGCGAACTGGTTAATGTTGAACTTTAAAAAGCGGAAATGCGGGCGGACAGCTCGTTAGCTAACATGCTAACTAGCAGGTGACTCCTGGTGTTTTGACGTGGCATTACAGCGATATTACATTTTTCAACCACATTTATATCATTACAGCGGCGTTATTACACGTTTCAACCACTTTTATATAATTACAGCGATATTATTACATTTTTCAACCACATTTATATCATTACAGCGACGTTATTACACGTTTCAACCACTTTTATATCATTACAGCGATATTATTACACGTTTCAACCACATTTATATCATTACAGCGATATTATTACGTTTCAACCACATATCATTACAGCGATATTATTACACGTTTAAACCACTTTTCTATCATCTACCCGCTGCTAAATGGCGTTTAGTTGGGTTGTATCGCCTGTTTCCAGCTATTGACCTACATTTAAATGTCCAGAGAGTCCAAACCTCCCAGCTGCTGCTATTTGTGTCTGATTTCAGGACGACCTGCAGAAGATGACCCACCGGGAGAGCTGGAGGTGAGTCCTGGCTGCTCCCTTCATCATGCTGAGGGGAAAAGCATCACCAGCTGTGACTCCAGCTTCCTCCTCCTCCTCCTCTTCCTCCCTGCAGGGTCCAGCATGAGCGGCTGCACATCAAGCACCGGGGTCATGAGGCCATGCATGCGGAGATGGTTCTGATCCTCATCGCCACGCTGGTGGTGGCCCAGATCGTCCTGGTGCAGTGGAAGCAGAGGCATCACCGCTCCTACAACGTGAGGATGACCTGATGACACTGAGCCAGACAAATCCAGCTGCTCTCCATGGAAACGCAAACATGGCTGCTAGTTTGTCTTGCAGACTTTTCCACGTTTCCTCAAACTTCAGTTTACTTTACTATGGTTTTACATGACAGACCAGCATGAAGTGGTCAGTAAATGTAAGGTGAAAGAAAATTGAAACATGCTTTTTTTGTAACTAAAAATCTGAAAAGTGTGGCATGTCTGTATATTCAGCCCCCTGAGTCAATACTTGCTATATTTATATCCTAAGAGTGGAATTTAATTTAATCTTTGCTAAATAGCTCATGTCTGCTTCCACTTCTGAGAAAAAGCTTTACCACAGCATCATGCGCTCAAGATGAGGAAGCTGCCCTATTCAGTTTCCTCTGGAAGAAATCTTTAGTTTTTTACTAAACTGTGAAGTCGACCCAGATGGGGCCTGTGACCTCAAGGGTCTGTTCTTATGTAATTTGTAAACCTCTTTCAATAAAAGCAAAGGTCAGAAAGGAACAACTGATGGCTTCTTAACAAAACCCACTTAAAAGAAAATCTACATTTTCCCTTTTAACATCCTAACAGCCAGATTGCTGTAAAACCTGATGGTGGTTTTTAGCTAAAGTTTTGCCAGACGTGTGACTTTGAGTGAAGCTGTGATCTGCTCTGTCGTTTCCTCCAGCTGGTGACTCTGGTCCAGATGTGGGTTGTCCCACTTTACTTCACCATCAAGCTGTACTGGTGGAGGTTCCTGTCCATGTGGGGGATGTTCTCTGTCATCACCAGCTACATCATCTTCAGAGCTACACGCAAACCGCTGTCCTGCAGGACACCCAGGTAGGAGGGCGAGAACCAGACCTAAAAAATTCATATAACCAGGAGCAGCTGATTAGCATCTTAAAAGCTCAAATAATACCTGAACTCTGACCCAAAATCCCAGAAGAGATCAAAAAGAGAGCAGGAAGCTCAAACCATGACCAGACAGACGATTAAAAACAGCAGCAAAAGCAAATGAGGTGGATCAGCAGAGCTAACAGTTGTAAAACGTGAATTTTTTAATTTATTTGTGAAACCTGAATAAACATGGACCTTTTTGCTGCTGTCTTGACGTGTTTTTATTGACCGTGTTTGTGTTTCCTGTCCAGGATGGTCTACAAGTGGTTCCTGTTGATCTACAAGCTGAGCTACGCTGTGGGTGTCCTGGGCTACCTGGCTATCATGTTCACCATGTTCGGCTTCAACGTCTTCTTCAGGTCAGCCAGTCACAACCAGACAGAAGCAGGAGCCAGTATCAAAACATGTTGGTTTAATGTATGAAAATAAACATGTCACCTTCTTTCACTTTCTTAAGGACTAATTCAAAATACTTTGCAGTAGTTTTCACATTTATGTTAAACTGACATGATTGGTCTTTGATTTGCAACATGACACATTGATTTTACCATTTTCTCTCCAACATCTTGTTTTTTGTCTTACTAAATATTATTCAAAGATGAAATAAGATAATTTTGGAAAACATCTAATACCAACTAAACTGGACCTGTGATCTTCAACTTAAAATGTCAAGCAAAGCACTAACATTACAGTTTTTCTTCACTTTTTTTTTAAAGAAAATAAAGTTTCCAAGAGCTCATAAACTCCACCTTAAAGAATCTGCACACAGTTTTGTACTTTCTCATCTTTATTTAAAAAGTCCCAGAGTTTCTCACTTTGAACGGGAGCTGATTGAAGGTTTTCATGGTCTGAAAACCAGAAGCAAACGTCTCTGTTCTCATTATTTTTGTTACATTTAGATAAAACATATTGTAATTTTCTACCAGTATAAGATTCATAAACGACATAAAAATCTTGAAATTTGAGTGAAATGGAAACAAACCTTTACTAATGAACGTTATTTATTTGTCTGCCTAGTCTTTTATTTTAAAATGATTTTTTATTTTCAAAGTTTCCCGTTGCTCCTGTGCAGGATCAAGGCGGAGGACTCGATGGACGTGGGCGTCATCATGCTGTTTTACGGCCTCTACTACGGCGTCATGGGCCGAGACTTTGCAGAAATCTGCTCCGACTACATGGCTTCTACGATCGGGGTAAAGGAAGCCGCTGCTGCCTTCAGCACAGACCATTTCACTGCAACGCAACGTGAAAACCGTCCAGTCTGACTGAATATTTACTCTAAATGCAAAAACATCCTGCAGAAAATAACAGAAATGACTTCAAGCTTGCAGGATCAACACATTTTATATATTTACAGATAATTAGAGAAAATTGTGTGTAACTCCAGACAGTTTTCTGGTTATTATTTTGATGGTCTTACTTGCAAAATACTAAAAAAAACACCCATCTATGTGCCTTCAGTACTACAACAAGGGCGGGATGCCCAGCAGGAGCCTGAGTGGAGACATCTGTGCTGTGTGCGGTCAGAGGATCCTGGTGGAGGTGGAGGAGGAGGGGCTGATAGAGGACACCGTCCAGCTGTCCTGTGGTCACATGTATCCTCTGCTCTCTGAGGCTCTTCCTCCCTCCTTCAGGCTTTTCTCTTAGCAGGAACCAGGAGACGCTCCTCCTCCATGTGGAGCCTGTCAGCCCTTCCTGTTGCTTCCTTAACTCAGACTCCACCAGATTCCATGAGTTTTGCATCCGGGGCTGGTGCATTGTGGGAAAGAAGCAGACGTGTCCGTACTGCAACGAGAAGGTGGACCTGAAGAGGATGATGAACAACCCGTATCCTTGGTTTGCTGCTGATGCTTAATGGCACAAATTGTGCTCATTCGCTCAGTTTGAACTCATTTTCTTTGTGCATCTATTGTGCATATGTACATTTTAATGCATTTAAAAATACACTAGGAAATAGAAATAACTGTCATATTCTCAGAAAAAGAAAATTGGGCAATGAAAGTTGTTCTCAAGTTTACTTCAGCACCATTTTTGTTTAAATTGCAAAGAATAATTAATTACAGAAACATGTCTTGTGTGCATTAAGAGCCTGAGGATTAAAACTATTTTCAATCTGTTCCTGTTTCATAAAAACTGAGGGATCCTGTAGTAACAGATGTTCATGTTCTGTTGTTGTGGACCAGCGTTATCCTCTCCTGTTCTCCTCAACTCCTTCTGCTTCCAGCTGGGAGAAAACCCACGTTTTGTACGGCCAGCTGCTCGACTGGCTGCGGTATTTAGTCGCCTGGCAACCCATCATCATCGGCATCGTTCATGGAATAAACTTCTCTCTGGGCCTGGAGTAGAGCCCTGAGGAACGCCGCCATCAGACCGTCTGCAGTCAGCGCCACAAAGAACTGCTTCAGGCTGTTTGGACTCTTTCATGCAGGATTAATTCTTCTGTCCTGTAACTTTAACTTCAGAAGTTGCTGCAAAATCAAGCTGCTGCCAGAACAAAGGAAACTTCAGGCACAGATCCAGTATTTTAAACTGTTTCTTGCAATCAGGTTTTGTTTAAATGAGACATTAATTCATCTTGCACTAATTAGGTTTTATTTGCACACTTTGCTGCTGGATTTTTTGACTCCAGTAATAAATTTCTGCTTTATTTATCTAAAGCTCTGCACAGTGTTTACAGAAGGACTTTTCAGTCCTCATGGTTCTGATTACTCCTAAAAGCTGTTTTTCAGGTCTGCTTATTTTAAATGTTTCATTTGGAGCTCATGTTTTATTTAAATATTGTCCATTTAAGTTAATTTCAGAGGTAAATTATCGGTTTGTCTGAAACGATCAACTCGGAGGATAAGCATTTCTCTGAAAAATGCAGGAGTTTGATTTTAAAGTGTCAAAAATGTTCGGTTTGTCAAATTAAATATTTAATTGCCAAAACCTCTGCTGAATATGACTTTGTATTTAATAATTCTGAAATATTCTCAAAGTGTATATGATATGAAACGCATGCAGTTCAGTCCAACAATCAGAAAAGCAAATATACCCGTTTGATGAAGAGTATTTTCGTTGTGGATTCCAACACAGTCATTTCCAGTTGAGTTCAAACTAAATAAGAAACTGGAAAATAATTTGGATTCACACCAAACAAAAAAAAGCAACCTGAAGGGATGTTTGTTCAGGTTTCAGATTTCCTAGTGGTAATTAAATGCACCATATAACTAGGTAATTGTAGTCGATTGGCGCCGGACACTCGACACATTTTAGCAGCTACTGGAGATTCTGGGATCGATCCGATACCAAGTAAACTCAGGACCAGTTTCACTTTATCTATACTTTTTAATATTTAAGCTTCATAGATCCAAACGACTTTGGATAAAATTCTGTCATACTTAACAGAATACTTTTATCACAATCCACATTTTTGTTTAGAGACAAAACAAATTTTCCCTTAACATTAGGACAATAAATCTCTGAGGTAGAAAATGAAAAACTCCTCCCCTCACTAGACACCTTTATCTCTTTCCTCTTGTTTTCAAGTTGAATTGTTATTTAGCAAAAGCGATAAAAACCAATAAGAAATCTTCTTTCTGATTTTTTCTTAACCAGAATGTAAAAAACTTAAAACTTCTGTCTGGGTCACATATAATCCCTGCCAGGTTACATAACCCTAGTGTGCCACCGGTTGTAACAATCCCTCGTTGGCACGAAGCACAGAGGTTTGTCACATGTGGCACATTTCACAGCCGTTCTGGACTGACACATACGGCATCTCTGCCTCCCGGCTCTGCGGTCCTGGGTGATGTAGGTGAGCCTGTGCTGGAGTCCCGGCGCCGGCAGCGCCGCTGATGGACAGCGTTTGGAGCCCAGGTCCATCAGCTGCTCTGCCAGGGTTTCCCGGAAAGCCTTCTGGGTCAGAGGTCCGACTCCAGCCAACTTGCATTGCTCCTTGTGGAGAAGGAAAGCATTCACCACGGCAACGTCCACCAGGTGGAAAAATAAGGTTTTGTACCACTTCCTTGTTTTGTGGAGCAGGTGGTGATACCCAGTCAGGGAGTCTGATATATTTACTCCTTCCATGCATCTGAAAATAAAGAAAATCAAATTACAAGGGACATAAAAACCAGTGTTGTATAGTAATGAAGTAAAAACACAACTACTTTACTTAGGTATATTTTGGAGTAGGTACTTCATACTTTCCTCGAGTATGAAATTTTTTGATAACTTTCACTTTTACTTCACTACATTTCTGAACTTAATTTCATACTTTTACTCCGATACATTTTCAATGTGTGGTTTAGTTACTCGTGTTTTGACCCACCTACTGATTGGCTGCTACAAAGTCTGTAGCCTCCTTACCTGTTTGTTCATCACCACCAATAGGAAACACCTGTTTGTTCATCACCACCAATAGGAAACATCTGTTTCTCTTCTCCCATTAAACACAACGTCTGGCAATGAGCATCAGCCTCATGTCCCTAATGCCACATAATGACCAGTTGTTGCACCAATAGTTTGTGAAGTAGAGAAATTA
>CAEGAF010138090.1:0-29527 GCA_903067075.1 Micropoecilia bifurca
CTAAACTATGAAGACACAATAGGGGAAAACAAAATGGCTGCCACCTAACAACTAACACAAACAATGAAATAAACCCAAAAACACCCCCCCAGCATGACGCAGGTGGTTCAGTCCAATAAGGCCATGAGATGTTTATCAGGAACCTCAGCCCTTTGCCACGCCTTTGGTCCAGAGAGGGAAGCCCAAACACCCAGGTAACTCAAACAAAGAAAACAATATTAATACAACATAATTAAATTTCAACCCTGCATTGTTAATATGTGTGCACTCCATATAAACATTGTAAGGTGGAAGACAGAAAATAAAGTATAATTAAACTACAAAACAAACTAAAGTGAAAGCCAACTTATAGGGTGTGGACCTTACCCTGTGTGGCTGGCCGTCACAGAACCTATACTGATCCATGACAAAAACAAAAGCTCTTCCTCCCACAGCGAATGTCCAATACTAGAATAAGTATTTCGTTCTGCCTTAAGATCACAAACGTCACATGCTGTCTAAAGTCTGAAGACACCCTTGAGAAGAGGACACAGATGTCCCAAATCTAAATATCTAATCATAACCTTCAGCTTTGCTGTAGGGATGATGCATTTATGTGACAGGCGTCCTCAGAGGTCCAGAAGGGTCCGAGCCGAGGGAACGTACCACTGACACCCTTATCTGAGCCTCTGCAGCCCTTCCTCTGCAACACAATCACACTCCGATATGCCCCCAATTTACTTCAACAAAACAATTGACATTTACAATTCCAGCAGATAAGCAAAGGGAGCAATGTGTGAAATAGACCAACAAACAAAAGGAGGGCGAGACGCAGCGGAGGAGTTAATCCTGGTCCGGGGCCGGATTAGCAGCAGGGCTCACTTTTTTTTTTTCTTGGCTTGTAATAGAAGAGCTCATGGATTTTATGAATAACTTCGTCCAAAACAGCAGCACTTCTGGCAATGAAATCTGCAGAGAGTCGATGAAAAGAAATGACTCAGAAGATGGAAGGCAGCTTGTCGTGTTTTTATTTAGTGGCCCATGGCAGCAGCTGTGGGCTTCCAAAAATATATTCAGGAACATTTCAAACTGTGACCTTCTACCTTTCTGTAAAGTATGTTGACACTCAGCTGGAGGAACTACTTAGTTTATTAGGCTCTAAAATCTGAACTCACTTCTAATAATGTGATCATTTTATATTATGATCCACATCACCAGGTTTCATAATTCTTCTGCAGGTAATTTTGTTCAGAGGGACAGAGTGGGGTGAGTTTCTTCAATCCAAATCTGATTGATATTTTGTAATAACACCTAAAAAATATAGTTTAGCGTCTAAGATTGACTGAGGTTGAGTTATTTTGCAGGAAACGTGCATAAACAGCAGCAGGTAGATGTGGAAAGCTGATTTCACACTTGTTCTACAAAATGTTGAGTCAGGGCAGCTAAATAAAAATGTATGCCACATTTTTTAAAATGTGTATTTGTACAAAAAAAGACAACTTCTGATTTATTTAGAGAAATTCTCTTCATTGTGAATTCAGAGAAATGATTTTCTTCTATTTTGTTTTAAAGATTAGCCTTGGGTTATGTTGCAGCGCTTCGATTCAAAAATCCTTTCTTAAACGATCCACAATTTCTTTATTTAATTCAAGTTTACTCATCCCACAGTACATATAAAGTGCGTTTTCTTTCCCAGCTTTATATCCTTCCATGCTACAAATTCAGGAGAAACAAATCAAGCGCTGAATCGTCCTCTGACCTCTGAATCCTTTCAGGATGATGGAAAACAGAAGGGAAACGGTTTTGTGTCTGTTTGCATCGCCGTCATAAATCAAAACATGTGCCAGCCGTGCAGCTGTCGGGTTGGTCCGGTGCAGCAATTACTGACACACCGCTCCTCTAGAGGAGGCACATTTGTGTCCGATTACAATTAATACAAGAGAAACAGTGAGAGCGGCACAAAAAAAAAAAAAAAATCATGTTGGTAGTGAGTTACTTTGTGGCAATCTGCATGATTAATGATTTGAAGACATAAATTGTGCTGCATTCATTTGTTATTGCAGGTTTTAAATCCAATGTGGGTCAGCTAGCTGGAAAACACGCAGCCTGGACATAAAGAGATGTTTGGTTGCAGACACAAAGCAGCCAAGAGCAGCGATGATTCCTTTGATTTTCTGATAAAAATGTGTGTGAACTTGGTGTGAAAAACCACCTGTAACTCCAATGGCTTTTGAATGAAGGAGCAACACACGGGGCATCACTAATGCTACTTCGCAAAACTATTCATTTTTCTTGGACTTCATTCCGTTTCCTTTCAGAAAGCTTTGATATTCATTAGTTCAAAGTCGGAGTTAAACCTCCCCGCCTGCACAGCAGGACACCAGCAGCAGGGAAAAAGACCTTCTCCTTGCCGATCTGGCATGCACTATTTGTCCTAATGTCACTAATTATGGATATTGTCAGCTAATGAGTAGATGAAATAGGAGAATTACAGTTCATCGCTAATGAGTTTACCTAATTGGAGCATTCATTAACTCCAGAAGAGGGACGTCAGGGCGGGAACTTTGTTTTGCGTGTCGTTTATTAATGACACCCAAAACAAAGTTGGGCAGAATGAGAGGGAAGCATTAGTGACCTGTGTGACCCCTTTTAATCACATACCTGTTTACACCTTAATTATTAAGCCACTTTATTAGAGGTACATGGAAACAGCTGCTTTTAACATGGTGCATCATGTGATGACGGTGGTGTTTAATAGCTCAGTTGTCAAAGGTTGGTCGTCTTCTCTAATGACTAAACACTGAATGAGAGGAAATCAAAAGCTCAGACTTGAAACAAAAGCTAGTTTTTTTTTAAGATTTAGTTTAGTATCCTCAAAATTAACATAAAACTTGTGGAAGTTTTTTTTCTTCCTGACATATTTAGATTCTCTTGAGCGTTTTCACACTTTGTCAAATTAAAACCACAAGCCTAGAATGTTAATTAGCTTTTATCCAAACTAATACATAATTATGAAGTTTCAGAAGAAAGACATTTGCAGGTTTATATCAATTTGAAAAAAGTATTTTATGTATTTGTACTTGGCTGCTTGAGTCTGGACACTAAACATGTCAGATCTTGAAACAGTTTTTTGTTAATCTGTTTTTGTCTAACAGCTCCAGTTTAGTACAGGTTGGTGTATAGAGTTAGTTTTCCACCACGCAGCATTTTGGTGTTTTTGTTCTAATCCGTTCTAATCTTTTAAAAAATCTGTCTATTTCTGTTTTCATTTCCATTTTAAGTTGTCTAAAGCACTTTGAAATGCCTTGCTGAAATGTGCTATACAAATAAAATTTGATTGATTGATTGATTGATTAATCTCAGATGATCTGTACTTCAGCCATGTCTGGCTAAAAATGTGACTTTTTCCTTTCTGCTCTTTAATAAAGATCAGATTTGTGAATTTTATGACTTAACATCAATATTTTATTCCATTTTAAGAAATGTCTGCAAGAAAAAGAAAACTTTATCCTCTTGAGCAAAACCTTGACATAAAAGATGCAGTTTTTTCAGACCTCAAATAATGCAAAGTTCATATTCTTTTAAAAACAACAACACTAATGTTTGAACTCAGGAGGAGTTCAGGAATCAATATTTGGTGGAATAACCAGGAGGTATTCGATGGAATTCAGTCTCTTAATTTTTTTTCCAGTACTGCATATCAAATTAGCATTTGCACAATTTGTGTGTACAGCTATAATTCCTCCACAATACAGATTTATAATCTTGCATAACAATCCGTCAACCTCTGTGTTTGTCTGGAAGGCTTGATAAGACAGGAGGGATTGCAGATCTCGCCTGAAGGGTCGACTCTGCTCTGCACTTTGTACATCATTACCAGGGCTTTAAATGAATAGCAGAAGCAGTTAATTAAATGATCAACACTGAGAACATGGAGGCTATCGCAGAACAAATGCTTCTCTGTTGGCGCCGCTGACCTTCCCTGGGGATGAAACTCTTTCAGCTTCACCCCATGTGGGGGTCCGAACCGCTGCTGACACCAAAAGAAAACCATCCTTTAGATCTCGTTTATGAAATTTAGATTTTAAAGTAAAGGAGATAATGAATTTGTTTCTTTATGTTGGTTCAAAAAAAAAAAAGCTGCAGATTTTAAGTGATTGGTGCTGCATGAGATCAGGCTGATTTGTGCATTTGATGTATTTTTAGATCAAAGTGTTTGCTTTTAACTGACCGAGGTCACTCAGTGCATGAGCTTAACTCAGTTTCTCCAGGCATGTAAATAAATACAGTCAGAAAAAAATAATCTAAAAACAATTAGAAATAAAAAAATGGGGCTTAACTAGATTTTTATTTCTGGTTTTGTATTCCTTCCTTTTTGTGCTCACATGTTCAGACAGTAGCTTCAGTTACTCGCTCCAACAGTAATGGTTGCTTAAACGTGTGACAACTAAAGAACTAAATGAGATTTTAGAGTCTTTTCAGCAAAATTGCAACCTTTAGTGGGAAAAGTTAAGGAGCAAACCTTCAGGAAGTGGGTTTCTCTTTCCTCTCTTTTGGGACTCAAAGGCAGCGGCTTCTGCTGCCGTCGGTTTGATGGCACTGGCTACATTTATGAAACGACTGCTGACTGAATGCAATAACTAAACTATTATCTGTTGAGTTCACCGCAAAAAACGGAGTGGAAAAGCTCATAATAACAAAAAAACCAAACATAAACACTATCTTTGATCTCAGGAATAAGTTAAAAGTATAATTGTGTCAAATTTAACCTATTTTTAAAAGGATAAATGAAAATCTAAAAATACGTCGTCACCCACTTCAGCTTTCTCGTGAAAAATTATTCGACATAAACTTGAAAGTGTTTAGATGTGGGAGGAAAGTGGGGCACCCAAAAGGAATCGACCCATGAAGAATGCATGAGCCCCTGACGGAGAGGTGGCAGCGGGGTTTGAACCCCAGCACGTCATCATGTGAAGCGCTGAGCCACTGTGCTAAAATTAAACCTCAGACATTTACTACAAAGGTCATCAGCGAGAGCGCTCTGCTCAGGAAAAGTTTGATGCCACCGAGACACTTTTCGGTCAGCTTTGAATCCGTGTCTAGTTGGAAAAGCTGCGAAACAGATTTTCTTAGTTTTCTTTTTATGTGAATCCTGCAACCAGCTGCTCTAATCAGATTAACGTCTGTTTATATCTGCATCAAAGCTGACTATCTGTTCGCCTGGTTTCAGGTTCACTTCCTATCAGATAAACTACACCAAATGTAGAGCAGGAGCCACAAAGTAAATTATATTTGCATTTAAGTGAGGCAATCAGAGCCCAGACATAAATTATCTTGAGAGTTTTTGGGAAAACGTAAAAACGAGTGAGACGATCTGAACTTAATCTGAGTCACAATGCAACTTCATGTCTGAGGCTTGATGAGACCATAAAACAAGCATTGAGTCGACACAAAGCAGCTGAACATCATTCACTTTACTGCAATGTTTGAGTTTTGTGTTAAAACGAGCAGCTTCTCATTTCTACAGTCAGTCATTCTGCATGGGATCAAAGAAAAACAAACATCTTTAACATGATTAACCGTTTGTTAGTCCTGCTTCCAGTTGGATCAAATCAGAAACACAGGACTTGCATAATGTGTGTATTTTGATGGGGGATTGAATAGTCCACACTGCTGTTTATATAACCAAATAATTGACTGATTAGACCGTCGTCAGAGAGAACAGCAGCATCACATCTCATCTGGTTCCTCTCCTCAGTTCTTCTTTACGCCGTTGGATTGTAATAGTTGCGTTTTGATACCAGGTAGGAGGAGAAAGCGCTTTGCTGTGAGCTTTTCGGTAGGACACACACACGGCGAGCCTGTCATCATAATGAAGCATCAAGAGAGAGGCTGTGGTGCCATTACACCAACAGATGTGAGGGATGGGGGGGCGAAACGCGCTGTGTGAACATGTGAGGGTGACGGGCGGTGGAGCTGGAGCCTGTTTCCAAAATGGCATCAAGCAGCCAGAGTGTCAGAGTTGAAAGATTGCATTTGTATCCTCTGTCTGTCATGGAGCTCTCATGGCTCACTGGGGGTGGGAAACACGCATCGTTATTTGGCAACTAGCTTTGTTCAATAAAAAAAATATATATATATATACGTATATACATATATATATCGCTTTTGTTTTATCCAGCTTTGGCATTAAAAGTTCGGTCAGAAATTCCTTTTGCTGTGAAACAAACACCAAGTCAAGTTTTTAAATTCAGCTTATATTGAAAACTGCTGTACTAGTTTGATCAAATTTTGTTCTCTGTTCTTCATTTTGTGAAAATATTCTGTCACAGCCGTTGGAGAGATTTTTAAGTTTTGTAGCCGTTTGACTTTTTTATGACTATTTGTGTCACAATTTCCCGCGACTCACCGTTTTGTGTCGTTAGATTATGAAGAGGCTTGTAAATCCAAAGAACTGATTTTTATTTCTATTGAAAACCAGGAAAGATGCCACCTTATTTCCTCATTTGTAAGAATCGATTTAAAACCAAAGAATCAGGATTTGTATAGAGCTACAAATACTTTTTCAGCCAAGTAGGTGAAATTATTCTGTACTTTTGGACAAATGTTAGCAAGATACACATAATTTAGTGTCATACATTTAAGCATTTTCCAGAAATCCTTCCCTTTCAAATTTAAAACATATGCCTAGATATAATCTATAGGTTCTTGGAAAGCATTTTGTAAGAACCAGAAATGCTCTGTAACCTTAGCAGCAGGTCAGTATCTGAGACGTTTGCTTATAAAAGAAAGAAGTGGTAGTAGATTGTTTCTCTTTTAAAGTCGATTCACACAATCTTTTTTTACTATCTTTACAGATACAACTTCACAAACGCTGTCCACTAGCAGCTTAAGCTCACCCAAAGTTGCAAAACCAGCAGTAAGGCCTCCAGGTCCTGCAGTACGTGTTGCACATCCTCAGACTGAAGGTCAAGCTGCTTCCAGAGATAAATGTTGGGCAGAAAGTGACAGTTCTGGTGACAAGTTTCCCTATAAATCAAACTGAGGGGGAAAGTCAAACCAGCCGAGTGTGAAGAGGAAGGACTGATTTTGGAGGTTGGGCGCTAATTGGTTTTGTTTGTCAGGTAATTAGATTAGTGCCAAGAGCTTTTTTACATTCTATTATTTTAGAAAAAACCTCACATTTTTGTTTAGTGGAAACTGAATCACCTCGGTTGAACATTTTGAAACGTTTATGCCAGATGTTGCTCTCACAGCTGTCAGGAATAGCAACGCTCTGTCTGTCTGACCGCATCATTTCTCAATGCATCGCCCCTTTTCTCTTCTCTAATGATAATTAATATAACTCATCTTTCACCCAGCTTTAATTTCGGAGACGATGACGCAGGCGCTGTGCACTTTCCACAAACTTTACCTCACTTTTTCCCCAGCAGCCCGAAGCATGACAGTGACTGATGCTCGGCTTCCTGGCTGTGAATCGCCGTGTTTGATTGACACCTGTATCTTTCAACTGAAAATTCAGTTTCTAGTAAGGCCCAGGTTTACATGTATAATTAATTAGGCTCATCTCACAGCTGAGGCTTGGCAGGTAATTATTAATGACAACTGCTATTCTGGAGAGTTCAGGTGACTGAAGGAGAGGGACTCTGGCACATCACTGGCAAACACTATAAGGATAAATAGAAAAAAATAAAAGGCCAGGGATGAAAGGTGTCATATTTTCAAAAACATTAAACAAGGTTTTCATTTTGGAGAATTTTTTTGGAGTTGTACTCGGCTCAAACTTTTTACATGACTGGGTTTTGTAGATTAAAGTCTCTAACAAGTATTCTCAGGACAGCCTCACATCTTTTGCCAAGCCATTTGAGTGTGATGGCGTCTGGCTAATTAGACGAGGATCATCCAATTCATGCTGACTCTAAGCTGGAGCGCCTGGGCCCCAAAATGTCTTACTGAATGTGCATCTGTGGTGTGAACAGGTTTGACCGCTTTAACACATTTATTCTCCAACAAAGTCCTGTTTGCACCAGCAAATCCAACAAACTCTACAATTACTCCTGTATGTTCCTACAGAAAAAATTTCACGCCTGTTGAACTTTTCCTCACTCAAAAATCAATAGCTCTGCTTCCATTGACCATAAAATTGTGCAATTTGGGATTGCAAAAATAAATTTGCTTAATGGAAAAACAGCAATTTGGAAAAAAACTACAAAAAACCCATGTTTTTCTTGTGTTTAACTTGCTAGATATGGAAAGTTCCTGTTGTTATGGATAAATGAGCATGTATATTTACTCACAGGATATTTAAAGAACTTGGTACAATTAAAATAAGCAAACATTTCCAGGTAGAGATGTGAAACTCAGGCCTTACAGGATTAAGGAGCTTGAATCAGACTCGGCCAACCTCTCCTCTGATGATTGCTATGGCTAAAACATGAACATGTCTCAGGTGTTTCCATTTTTAATGACTTATCACGTGAACATGACTGCATTTCTTACTCAATAGAAACATCACAATTACAAAATTGTGCTTTTCCGGCATTATTCCTGTTGGTTCTCTGATGTTTGTGGACATTTTCATTTCTACTGAATGATTCTTGCAAGTTCAAGTAATCCGGTTTAAACTGGTTTTTCTGTTATGGAGTTTTATTGCTGCATTACTGCCCCCTTATGGCCAGGAGAGGTATTGACGTGCTAATTCACTTAACTAAATGCTGTTGTTTCTTTAGGTTAATGTGACAAAATCATGTTATCTTTACTAGAATTAATTAACTAAACACAAAAAACGCAACTTTTATGTGTTAACTTGAAATGAAGTATTAACATAATGTGAACAATGCCATGTTTCACTTTTTTGAGGGTGGGTTGTAATGTGATAAAGTGCGAAAAACTTCATAAAGTCTGAATACATCCACAAGTCTCTGTACATTCACTGCACAGAGAAACACGGGAAACACGAGTTGCCATTTAATCACAGGTTCTTTGAACATGTGCGGAGCATCGAGTGTTTTTGGCGCCGCTGCAATCAAGCGTCCCACGGCGTTGGATCACAAAAAGAAACTCCGTGACTCTATGCAGGCTGATATTTGTGATGACACTGTGTGTTGGTGTTTTGCACGGCTGCATCGCAGCATGAAAGCCGATGTAAATCCTGACTGCGATCGTTCTCTGTGAAATTAAATTAGCATGTTTTCCCTATGCATGAATATGTTTCTCTCTAGGTAGCCTTGCCTCTGCACAGAGAACAGCAGATCTGGGAGTTATAAAACTAGGAAATGCTAATTTCCTTTGTTTCCAATAAAGTATAAACAAAAGCACATAATTTATAAGGAGATAAATTAAAATCAAAGCTGTTGAACTCTCTTTAACTGAGCTGTCAGAGCATAGAGATCAAATTAATTGTAATTTTTCTAATTCTTAGAAAGATTTCATCATTCATATTTATTTAGCAATTATTTTTAGGATTTTATTTTCACAAAGTGCTTGATTCAACCGGAACCGGAGTTAAAATAAATAAATAAATAAAAGCTAAATTCAGTTAATTCTAAAATTTTGGTCACAGAAAAGAAAGTTTAGTATCCATTAATACTAACTGTTGCAACAAATAATAATAACAAAAAAATTCAAAGCTCAAGTCTGTTCTTCAAAAAAGCCACTACTAAAGTGAGGATAAACCGAGGTTAAAGGAATTATCTTATATAAGTCTCATCAAGCTATAAATTAATTTCTTTGAGAACAAGGTTTGTCCAAGGTCACACTCGTCTTTTGGTGAATAACAGACGAGTTATTAAATGGCTGTGCCATAGAAAAACAGCCCACTCATAAAGAAACTGTTTGAAGTTACATTGTGATGCTCTCTCATTGTTATTTAATGAACTCAGTTCATTTTTCCTCCAGCAAAATCCATTAAAATCAATCATTTTTTGCTTCGTTTTTTTCTCCCCCTCTGCTCTTTTTCCTCTTGCAAACCAAACTCTGGCACAGGAGATGAGAGAGACGTCTCAGAGGCACAGAGTCAGTAAATCAACTAATCTAACTGCAGCCTTCATTCAGACCCAATTTATCTGCGCATATTGAGAAGAGGGAACACTACGTACATCAACAAGTCCAATCATCACCAACTAATAAACAACTATGAATGTGTAAGAAGAGGCGATATGAAAGGAGATCACAGATACGCTTTACCTTTGTTGTCAATAGCAAATGCCATTTGGATAAATGCTTGACACATATTGCTGTTTTAACCCAAATTACCTCCCTGCCTTAGATCTCAGAATTGCCTAATTAACAGAGAGAGAGAGAGTCCAATCGCCTTTCAAGGTTTACACTTTAAACAAAGCCGTGATCAGCATCGGGAATCTGTTCTCTTTTGCACCTGGAGGCCTGATTGAGTGGCGACAGGAAGGAAACGCCGATTGGAGCAAAGCAAAACCTTCTTCCTGTTCACTGCCTCGTTTCCAACCTTTCAGAAGCCAAAATGTGAACCTTAATGGTTCCAGAAAAAAAACAAAAGCATAAGCAAGATGAGAGCTGGATTTTCGTATCAGTGTAAGCATTGCAGAATTGCTAAGGTGGCCATGAGAGGATGCTTCTGCGGGTCTGTGGGTGTTTGGTGGATCTGGATCAGGCTTAAGAAGGAGCTCTGAGGTGTTTAGTTGGGGATCCTGCAGGAGTACAAGGCTACAGGGGCTACAACACGTGACATTTTGCTATTAGTCGTTCTAGACGGGCGTTGAGAGAAGACTTCTTGGCATCCGTGTCCCTCAAACTCTTCCACTGTCTCCTGCATGTTTTGTCTACATTTTCAACGCTTATTTAACATGATTCAGCTTTTTGGCTGGATGAATTTGGATAGATCAAATGCAAATGCGGGGAAATATGATCAAATAGTAAAAGTTGTAACTTTCTGGACATTCCAACATCCTCGCTGATCCTCTTCCAAGCGAGATCCTTTTTATTCCTGTCTGTAGTCGCGACTTCATTGGTCGTAGATTAGCATAAACCATACAGAGGTATTAAAACGGCATCTCAGGTCTGTGGTGTCTAGTGAAAGAAGCCACTGTCTGAGGTGATATTTTACCTTTTTGGATCAGAGCGCATGTTGAAAAACACACTGTAGTTTCTCACACTGAGACCATTGAGACTGAAATCACTGCACACCTTCTTATTCTTCTGGAATGCAGAGATGAAAAGTGTGAAATGAAAGCGAACAAAGGCAGAGGGGAAAATAAAAGTAAAATACCCCTTGGCTTCAGAGGACACATTTACAAAAAGCTTTGATGTTTGAAAAAAAAATCTCATTCTCTCTCATCCTCCTCATCTTTGCCCACCAAGTTCAGTTGATTTCCTTTTCAAGTGCCATTATATTTATTCTCCGCACCTCAGTCTGTCGCAGCCTCATCTGATAAGAACAGCCTGGCTTTACCTCGGAGAGAGAAGGAGACGGCATTAAAGCAACACAACCAAAACCAGCCGAGCGACGCATGCAACAATGCGGGAAGAGGTAGAAATCGATCCAGCATTTCAACTCATTCCCCTCAAGGATGTTGGAAAGAAAGAGTGACTGGTAGCAGCAGGAGTCTTAACATGGAAGAGCAACCAGATAATTGAAGGGAAAAAAGCTCAGCACCTAATTCTATTATCAGGCTGTTCCTGCTGCAGACGACGTGTACGAGAACTTTGAAGGAGAAACTTTTTACCATCAACTCAAGACTGAGCAGTAATATGTTTAATGCACAATTATTCTCTTGTGTTTATCAAACTTTCCTTGCGTCTGAAATGACCAATAAGGAAAATAAACTACAGATGATTAATCAGCGAGAGCATGACGAGTGTGTGTGTTTCTGCAACAATGTTTAGTTTTGTGGTAAAACTTTAAGTAATATCCAAATGACTTGGTGGGAAGAGGCAGCACCGATGTAATCCAAACCCAAAGGGAACCAGCTGCTACTGTATCCCACAAATGGACATGTCTGACTGACTCTGGCCATAGATGACCCTTCTTCACCTCCCACAAAATACATCCAAGGACATGATATTAAGTTTTCAACAAAGTGTGGGCTGTCAGGCTTCTACGTTTCCATCGACGGTTCAGTGAGGGTGAAAATCTAATCCTCTGTTCGGTGGCCAGAGAAAAGGACAAAATGCTTCGCATGAATTCAGAAGCTCGGTTATTTCTCAAAGTTCAAGTCAAGAACGATACAGGAACTTTTCCAGGGAGATTAAGAGTCAGTCTCTGCCATGGTTACACTTACTAAGTAACCCAGACATGGAGACTTAAAGGCCTCCTCATGGAGGAACGTCTGGGTTTTGTTGGTTTTTTCAAGCCATGAACTGAGCATGAAGTGGCTACGATGTTCGTCGTCAGCTGTGGGTTTATGGAAACGGTTCTCCTGTGGTAGAGCCTGGACCGTTTCCTCCAGAACCAGAACCAGCTGTGTAATAAAACACAGTGAGCTTTGATTCCTGTTGGGCTGAATATCTGCAAATTACTTTTCCAATTACTCATAGATTCACTCGTCAATAAATCCTGCATCTTCATTTTGACAGGCAAGAATTCAATGCCAATGTCTCAGACATTTGATCTAAAATTATGATTAAATATTTTCTGTTTGATTTTAAATCCATGTGGCACCATAATGAGCCTCAGAGGGTGAAGCTTAAACTGTGCGTAAACATGCATTTTTAATTTTGCAATCTGCTAGAGCTTAATTAAATGTTTTGTTGCTCATTAACACGTCTCACTGCTGACTGGAGTGTTTAATGGTTTCTCAATGCATTTTAATCAGAAGAGTTTCATTTTCAGTTGCATAGAGATCAGTTCACCACAATATAACAACTTAAATTGTGTTTTGTGGCCCTTCAGTCCATATATTCACAAGCAATATAAAACATTAACAGATACAAATAAAGATGATGATATAAATTTTGACCAAAAAAGTGAAGAAAGTTAAGCTGCAGCACTTTTTTCTCATCTTATCACAGTAAAGCCACAAACTTTATTCCATTTTTTTGTAATAAAACAAAGACACATAATTTTGATCTGAAAGGAAATAGACTTAGTATTAACTGAATTTTAATAAAATGGGATCAGGCTTATTTGGAGCTTTATTAATCAATCAATCAATCACATTTTATTTGTATAGCACATTTCAGCAGCAAGGCATTTCAAAGTGCTTTACATAATTAAAATAAAAAAAGCATGTGACAGTGAATAAACAGAAAGAGAGAGAATTTTTAAAAAGAAAAAGAAAAAAAGATTAAAAAAGATAAAAACATTAAAACCTGCACCTTTTGTAGGACTTCAGTTAAATATCTCACACCTCAGAGTTTTAGTTAAAACGCATTGATTCGTCTAACTGGGACATTTTCCAGGGGATCTTTACATCTTTTAAGACACTCAAAGATGCCTGACCATAAAATCATTCACACGTAAGAGGCACAAGATACTTTTGCAGTAAAAACAACCACTAGGACGCTACTTAGATAATCCAAAGTTTTTTTTACAAGTGACCACTTTATAACAGACATGTTGTAACAACATGATGCCGCTTGCTTTGTCACTTTGTTGGCCACGTGTGACAAAGGACAGATGACGGTGAAACAGCATCTCTCCATTTCCTCTCTCCTCCTCAAAACAAGCCAAATAAATCCATAAGCACCATGTTGGAGCTCACTGCCTTTTTCTACTGTCACCATCGTTTTATTCCCCCGTTAATATTTCCCCTCCTCTCACCTCATCTGGCTCTCTCTCTCTTTCTCCCCCTCTCTCCCTCCCGCAGGCCCTGCTTGCCACATTTGCTCCACAAGCATAATATCCACCTGGTCCTGTCACAGTGCCTGACATTTCATTCCCACAACGGGGCAGGCAGACAGGTATGGTTTGTAATTTAAATTCCCAACAGAGAAACTGGGCGAAAAGGCGCAGTACAAGTGGGGGGGGGGAAGCCTCTCTATGAGGAGCATTACGCTGTTCGCATGACTCTGAATTTATGAAGTGTGCAGATCTTGCATAGTTTGTGTATGCAACCGACTACTTTGGCTGCAGAAAACGGGATGACTCAGCGGTGAAGGTTACACTCATGAAGCAGAGAAGAAAAATGACGAGGAGGCACACAGGAATCAAGCTGCTTCTTATCAGAAATAGAAACAGAGGTTCAAATAACGTGATTTTTACGGTGCTGCATGATGGAATATGAGGCTTTATCAAGTTACAGTCAGTATTTTAAAGTACCACTTTGCAAAAAACGCTGAAGTGGTTTTATGTGTGGATGAACCTGAATAGTTTAATCCTTAGTAACCTATTGATGAGCCTTTGATCATATTTTAACATATGGACACATACATTCACTTTATTAGCTTAATTGACAACACTAAATGCTTTATCAGGTATTGATCTGTGTTTCATTTGCAAACTTGAACTGCAGAAATGGCAACTTCTCTGTTTTACGTTTGTGTTTTATTGGCCCAGACGTCGTGTTTTCGTTTTTTTAAACCACAATACTGGTGACAGATTTAGGCCTAACCTCTCCTTACATCTACGGAAAACTTCTGAGGCTGTAAAAAGTGTGACTTGTCTCTCAGAAGCGCCGAGACCTGACCTTGATGCCATTAAAGCGCTAATTTGACTGATAAGCCTCCCTCTGGGTTATGATTGCCTCCTAATCCTCATCGTCTCATGTCCACCTGATTGTTTCACGACGGCTGGTTGCTTTCTGTGATTGAAGGGGAGGAAAGGGAGGGACAGCTATGAGTGAAGTGCCTTTAAATAGAAGCACGGCTGTTCATTTCCCTTTTCAAGGGACACTGACGACCACTTGGATGAACCAGCTGCTGACTTAAGAGTTGAGGTTCATAACAGGGCAAATGCTCATGTCTTTCTGCAATGTAGGTCACCGTATCAAACACTAGCTACAAATTGAGCAACATACCATCACGTTAATATTATATTTATGCAAAAATCACATAAACGTAACAGCAATTTTTGCCTGTAACTGCTGTCTTTATACATGTGACATTACTGCATGAATAAAAAACTCAAACATCATAATCAGCACAAAAACAGTAAAAATACCACAAAGATTTTTCTGCAGCAGCATAGATTTGCACGTTATATGGACTTGTTAAAAAAAAAATCCCCGGCTGTATGTGTTTTTAAGCTCCAACTGTAATGTAAGGTTAAAGGTCAGATAAGAAAAAAATGCTTGCAGGGAGAGTTATTTATCAACTTCACTTTTATGACGCTCAAAGGGCCGTGACTTCAGAACAATAAGCATTACCAGTCTGAAACGGCAGCCTGTTGGGAACAAGGTCGACCGGCGAAGCAGTGATGCTTCATGGAGCCGATTTTAAAAAATAAGGTTGATGAAAATGCAGGAGAGGGAAAATGATGTGAACCCCCTCTGGCCTGAGCTGCCATGGCCCAGAGCGAGATACTCATTACTGTCACCGGGTAACACTGGGCAGGAAGAGACTTTCACAACCTGCACAGATTATTAAAAATACATCAACTGGATAGTTTCTCTAAATACGTTCTCCAGCTTCTGATGCAGAAATCCAGAATGGCTGCCCCGTTCCCAACACACTCTGCTTACTTGGAGCTGTGATTGAATCTGAACTTTTTAAATTAGCTCAACTTCCACGTTCCAGTCGCAGACGTCTTCGTGGTTTTCTTCACTCCGTTTGTTTTCAGCATTTATCTGCTACCATGAAAACAAACAATCATGAATAAAACAATACACTTGGATGTCATTTGGTTGCAAAGCTGGGGTAAACGTGCAATGCTGTGCAAAAGTTTTAAACCGACCACGGGTTCTTTATGCGTTTAGATTTTAATGAAAGAAACGGTAACCACTAGAGCTCGTCATGTTGGTTTGTGAGAAGAAAACGTGTTCGATTTGTCAGCCAAAGCAATGAAACCTACTATTTTGGTTAATTGAGGCATTATAATGTGTTACATCATAGAGCTGACTTAATATTTTCTACAACTGTCACTGCAGGTCAAAGTTATGTCATTGGATAAACAGAAACTTCGGCTCGACGTCTCCTGAGGCGTGAAGGCCAAAGAAATGTTGCCTGAGACTCAGGTTCCTCAGCAGTAAAATAAAACCAAACGTTTCTGATAGGCAGTGTATTATGTCCTCTAATGTTTCATTGTTCTCTCTTATTTTGTCTCTGTGAAGACGCCGGAGTGCAGTTCATTATCCGCAAACTCGGCCGGAGACATTAGAAAAACCACGCTTTCCTCCGTTCCACAAATCGGTTCAAGGAGCAGCAAATTAGCTCCAGCGGCACAACATTCAAGCATCTGATCACGACTTCACTTACAAAAACAAACATAGGAAATCCACCCACAGTAGGTCTGGATTCGGATCCCTACAGCAACACACTGCCTTTCAGGCTGCCAACCGACGCAGCTAATCAAACTGTGCCGCCTGAGAAAATGGCTTTCATTCGCCAAGTTGACCTCAGGGATTGTAATGTTCATTCAGAGACATCTAATTGTTGACTCCACTCCCTCAGGAGTCTGCAGCAGAAGCACAGGGTTAGCCACAGGCCGAGCTTAGCATATGTATGAAATCACTAATGTGGCAATAAATGCTCCGACTGAAAGTCATGAGAGCAGGAAGTCCTGAGGAAGCAGAAACGGCAGCACCTCTGCGTCCGCATGAAATTATTTTACAATGACCGTTTATGGCTCAGCTGTGACTGTTTGCAAAAAATACAGCAGCCGCCTCGATCCTCACCATCTCAGTTTGTGGTTTAAAGCATCACAGGAAGTGGCTTTGATCCCTTTTATTGTAGGCAGTCGAAATTAAATGCGTAACATTTTCTTCACCTCAGTTTGAATTTGATTCAGACGAAACATTTTCTCTTGGATCCGATTGGATAAGATTGCTAAAATAAGGAGTGGCTGCATCAGGCTGTGACTTCGCCTTATTAAGTGGCAGATGAGTTTGCGTGGCATCGAAAAACAGAAGAATTCAGAATGAGCCACAGGAGACAGGGAGTTTCCAGATGTTTTACGTTCTCCTAGAGTCACGTTACAGAAAACGCTGCAGAGATTTGCAGCTTGAGGATTTTTCCTGTTTTCTGCCAGGTTGCTTATCAAACATACATGTATGTGGTGGTAACAAGCAGCTCTGCCTGCAGCTGTTTCAGAGGAAGCCGTCATTCCTGCTACTTGTTTCGATGTGGAAGCCAAGATTGTGACCGTTTGTTTTCGAGGTGTGAAAAAGGCCCTGAAGCTTTAAGCTACAGCAACATTATTCCCTACTTGTTTTACAATCTGTTGATGTTTTGCTGCGATTAATGATTCAGCTAGTTCTTGAGAGGAGTAGGCATTTATCATGATTAAGTTCTCATAAGAACTGTGGTTTATTTTTCCAATTGATGATGTTTAATAGCTGAAATGGAGTAAAAAAAACTGCTCACAATAAGGTTATGTTGAAATAAAAATAATTAACCCCCACTCTCCAGAAATTCATAGAAATTCACAAAACGTTTTTGTTTGATCAACAAGGACAACATCAGGCTCACACAGCAGAAACAGACGAAAAGCTTTGAAAGGTTCAGATTCTGTCTGTAGCTAATTATAAAGGATCAGAAGCAGAAGTCGCGGAAAAATAAGTAAATGCGAGTTTTTCAGGAAGCGACGAACATAAAACAAACTGTTTCTGCCCCAACAAGCCCTGGACTCCCAAAATACTCAAACGGCACAGCTGACAGTCAGCAGCAGCGTTACTGTCGGCGAAAAACATTTTGAGAATGAAGAGACG
This sequence comes from Micropoecilia bifurca, assembly GCA_903067075.1. Taxonomy (NCBI): domain Eukaryota; kingdom Metazoa; phylum Chordata; class Actinopteri; order Cyprinodontiformes; family Poeciliidae; genus Micropoecilia; species Micropoecilia bifurca. Next base: position 17,757 of record CAEGAF010138090.1, read on the forward strand.
ACAAAGTTCAGTTCAGTCCTTCTACCGGACATGGCTAATTGTGATATAATGCTAATATTTCTTTGGAATATTAGCATCACAGTTTCAATCAAACAGCAGCCACTAGTGACCAATGAATGGAGCAAAGAGTGGTGAACCTTTGGAGTTCTAAGCTTCATTTGGCTTCACTAGAACAGGGAGTCTACTGGGAGAGTTGGCGCCCCCGTGTGGAGAGCTGCATGGACTGCAACAAGGAGGTGAACAAACACAAAGCGACTCCCTGGATCCTAACACACATTTATGGTTTGTATCTGGAGGGATCCTCCATTATTCCCATTGGTTTTAACATTTATAGTCTTGTTTCCAAGCAAACATATGAGAGAACAAAAGAGCAGAAACATATTCAGAAACATTTATGCACCTTGAGATCAACACTTATCTGCCCCACATGAAAGGCGTCTCCTCTCATCTTTCCCCTTTTTGTACCAGTCTGTTTATACCACAGGAAACAGTCAGTGTTACTAGAAATCTGATTACTATAAGAGTTAGTTGGAGGATAAACTGGAAGAAATGTTTCACAGAGGCAGCTGGTGGAGCCAATAATTGTCAAATCAAGTTGGTTTGTTTAGTATATTTCAGCAACAAGGCAATTTTATCATGTTTTTATCATGCTTTACATGATAAAAACACAATATTATTAAAGAAACATTACATTGTGACATGAGCTGTTCTCAGAAACATTTACTTGCTACCACTCAAAATTTCCTCCAATAAAAACTGAAATTTTTATAAAAGCAGATCATGAGATCAAGCCAATACAACGAAAGATCAACTTATAACAAGGCTTTTATACTTATTTCCCATGTGTTCCAGTAAATGTGGAGAAAGCTGTGCAAACAGAGCATCCAAGTCGATCTGGCTCCTTTAAAAGAGCAGACAAGGAGGCTAAAGCTCTTGAACCACTTCAGCAAACAGTTCAGCTGGTTAGGATCACACAAAATCTCTTTACATGAAGAACAAGACTGGAAATAAATATTAAACAGCTGCGATATTTGGGCCATCGGGTGAACCTGCAGTAGAATCAGAGCATCGTCTCAGGAAAGCCATTAAAATTCATTGCAAACTTGGAAAAGTCACTCGAAAAACTATTCAAACTATTTCAGCTCAGAAGAACATTATCCCACTCAGATATAGTTTTCACTACAGCGTCATGGGAGCAATAATGAAGTGGTTTGTAGTCGATGAAGAAGAAAAGAATTGAAAAATAGAGAATAAAGTATTTCCTACAGAAAATATTGTCTTAGTTTTGTTCCGCTATAGAGATAAATGATCCAAATGGGTAGAAACAATAAATCTCTCCTCACTTTATTTCTGAAAAAAGACCTTTGGGGTATTTTCTCTTCATATCTGACATGCTGTTTTCTGCTGTGCGTTCGGTGCAAACCTTTAACTGGAAAAAGTAGTGCCTAGGAAGTATGACCTATGACCTATGAAGATACGAACAGCTGAGCTTGGAGATGTCCACATGGCTTCAGAAACATTATGGCAATATAATCCACCCATCCATTTTCTTTACACCCTTGTCCCTTTGTGGGGTCGGGAGGGTTGATGGTGCCGATCTCCAGTTAACGTCCAGTTAGGGTCACTCTGGACAGGTGTCCAGTCTGTCGCCGGGCAACACAGAGACACACAGCCATGCACACACACACTCACACCTAGGGGCAATTTGGAGAGGCCAATTAATCTGTTTTTGGACTGTCGGAGGAAACCAGGGGTACCTGGAGAAAACCCACCATGCACAGGGAGAACATGCAAACTCCATGCAGAAAGAACGGGGCTGGGAATCGACCCCAGAGCCTTCTTGCTGCAAGGCAACAGCTCTACCAACTGCACCACTGTGCAGCCCTTTGGCAATAAAATACAATAATCTAAAAATCATTATTTTGCTTTGAGAATATGCTCTTATTTTTTAAATGTGTCCAAATTATTGCTCCTTGTAGAGTAAATATATCGTCTTACAGTTATGGAGGTGCGTTTTATCATCAGGTGAGTTTTCACAGAGGAATCCCTCTAAATGAGACGTTCAGACAAAAATGAGGTAAAGCAGCCAAAAATAACTGGAAGCTCAGTTCTTCCAGCACTCAGTTATCACACTATTGACAACTTTCAAGCTGAGTCTGAACGTCCTGCTGCTCCTTTTAAGCAGAGCCCTTGATGAGAGGATAGACTCCAGCTGGAGGGTTTCACAGCAGCGGCAGCGGCGGCAGGAGCAGCGGCGGCAGCAGCAGCGGCAGCGGCAGCGGCAGCGGCAGCAGCAGCGGCGGCAGCAGCCACACCCACGAAACCAACAGCATGAAGAAAACGGACAAAAAAAAAGACAAAAATGGGTTTCTAGGGGCATTTACAGACTCAGAGGTTTTTAAAAAGCTGTAAACTTAGATAATGGAAATGAATAGTTATTTAGCAGGTTGAAGACTATGGAGTATGAATCCTGCCAAAATTGGCAATAAATATAGAAATAAATCAATTACTTTATGATGTAATGGATGAAGAATTTTCTAATGCAGTGAAACATAAATCAATATTTATGGTATTAATTTGACGTATTCACTGTTATATAGATGTAATTGTATTTTCAAGCATATCGTTTTATTAGTTTTTTTTCCATTTGTTTCTTTTTCTTTTTTCAAATTCTGTATTCATTTGAAATTTAGTCACATTTAATTCTTTTTTTCCTAAATCTGCATTTTATACATTTTAATTTATTGTCACCTGCTTTTAAAATTATACATTATCCTTTTTGTCCCCTTCCTTTTATTTTTACTATAACCCTGTATGACCCCTTTCTGACCTTTCCTGTTATTTTCTCACAGGTGAACTTTACTTGCTAATAAAGTTGTTTATTTTATTCATGTATATCTCAGTAAAAGCAGCTGAAATAAAATAAATAAATACAATTTGATATATAAAGATATAAAAATGCATTTAGATCAACATTTTACTTTAACATGAAACTCTTGATCTACTTTGTATTGCACAGATACAGTCATGATCTGCTAATTAGAACATATTTCAATGAAATCACCTTCCAACTGAGATCAAAAACTAAAAAATAAAGTCAAAGCTTTTGTACTTTTGGATTATTATATCAAACGCTGTTCATAAAGACGCCGAATGAACTTAATCGTAACGCGACTCTTTTCAATTTCATTCTTTCTTTGACTTATTGGCAGCAAGCGCCAATTAACTTCTGGCCTTTAGCAAGTCATGCTTGAGCCAAATGCTTAGTTATTCACCCATATGGTGTCAGTTTTTCCCATATTATCACCCTGGGGGACAATAGGATTAGCTAAATGCCTTGGAAGCAAATTCTGATGCCTTCCAGTGAAAAGCTCAGGTCCACGGATTCATAGAAGAGAGGAGCCAGATGGAGGGACGGGAAAGGGGCTAGGATGTTAAAAAAGAAAGCAAGAAGGAAACATGTGTCAAGTTATTTCTTCAGACTTCATGGAACTGAAGCCAAGATGCTACAGTAACCAGATGGACTCCCTGAGGGACATATTTTGGACTTCACACCTTAACCAGTCGACTTTATGAGGCGCGGCTTTGACAACATCTGTTGGAAAGACTTTACAGTTTGGGATGTGTGCAGGTTTTGTAAGTGGACCCCCAAACTCTGCCCGAGCATCATATGCTGGGCTTAGAGTTCACTTTCTGAGCAAAACCTCTCCTTGCTGGCACGGCGTCTCACCGAGGGGTTTTATTTCTATTTCTATTTCTGTTTCTGTTTTGGTGCAGGAAACTCGCTGAGCTCTCGCTGGCTGGTGACATCCTCAGTCTCACCAATTTACCACTGTGGAGCTACATCGAGGTGGACAGGCGGCTGGTCAGGCAGGCGCACAGTTACTCAGCACCAGCCTGGATGTTTTCTACCGTTCTGATTGGGCAGATGTCTCAGATTTGGCAGGAAGGACCAGAAAGAACGCTTTCTGTATTTCCCCCCCCATTTTTACTTGGTTGGTTTTTCTTTTAAAGGCATCATCTAATGACAAAGGCGAGCTGCTGTCTCACACATCAACATTAATCTCTTCTACCCGCAGGAGCCTTTTGACTTGTTGGAACAGTCTGAGTGATGCTTATTTATAGACTTTTTTTGTGGTTTTGGGTTTGCCCTTCCTTTCTTTTTAACCATCATTCCTTTTAACAACAGATATTCTCTTGAAAACAGATCTCTTGGTACGAACTATTGGCTTCAAATAAACAATCACACTGCAGAAAACAATATAATGAACATCTGAAATCCACAAGAACTGGAAACCTCCTCCAAAAACACTTATAATGACTCATTTTACAGTTCAAACACCAAATATACCCCATTATGTATTAATGCCATTTTGACATTTCTGCACTTGAGGGTAAAGCCATCAATCAATGGCAAAAGTAGAATTGTGCCAAAGGATTTTAGATTCACAAAGTGCATTTTTGACATGCTCTGTCAAAAAATCCACAAAATTTCCTCAAATAATTCATTATTACATTCCACAGACAAATCCTTATATATGTCTTTCAATAGGAAGAGCCTATATATGAGTGCAAAATGTTTTTTACTCTAATTTAGAGATTCTTACCTGTTGCTAAATGAACTATTTTACTTTCTTTCAAAGAGCGTGGGGATCTTTGAACACCTTTAGCTTTAGGTGAGATTTTAAAGTGACATACTGAGTTTTTCCACATCGTACACGTTCCAATCTATCATCTAAAAAAGTTAAAGTATGGCACAGCTGCAAACCTCGAAGGTCAGGCCATGGGAATGCAATTTCTTCAACACGAGCTGTGAGCCAGACAGAAGAAATGAGGAGATGGATGGAGCCAAATGCAGGACAACGCTGGAGGAAAACCTGGTTGATTTAAAAGCTCACAATTTAAATCAAACAGTTCAGATCCAAATCCAATGAGAATCTCTGAAAATTGATGTTCATAAATGCTCTCAGTTCAGTTTGACTGACCTTGAGCTGTTATGCAAAATGGACAGGATGAAAGTGTCTCCTGATGTGCAAAGCTGATAAAGTCAAACCCCAAAAGGACCATGTGGATTTTCCTCTACGTCACACATAGCAACACACAAACTGCTTTCTGGACGGTTGTAAAATTGACAGAAAGACAACTGTGAGTTAATCTGGTTGGCAGTTTGCTGCTCAGAGGAATTCGGTAGATGTTATTATGAAATAGAAACCATAAAAACCTATACTTAATAATAATAAGCTGCAGCCTGAGTTCCTTTAAAGCCTCTGATTCATCTTCAGCAGTTTCATGTCATCTTGTTTGTTGCGAAACCTAAAAGCTACAGAACCCAACAAGGCTTTATGTGGTGCTGATTACTAATAAACTCTTTCTTTCTTGCATCTAAATAATGAAAAATACACCAGCGTATTTTTTCTTGCCAACACCAACTGCTCAAAAAGCTGTTTGACTTCTTCTGTGCACTGCTGCTGCTTCGCTTTCCCCTCCACTGAAATGGATTATCATGGTGATATAAAACGGCTTGTGAAGGCTGTGAAAATATGGGATTCTTCTTTCTTCTGCATGTTTCTAATAAAGACAATTTGCACAGAAGGGTTGTGGCCTATGCAAACATAATAAAGCTTTTTTTGAAGCTCTTCTCTTGGTTGCTGGAGTGAAATAATTCTAAAAACACATCGGTTGGTTTTATAGGAATACTTCCAAAGTTATAATTGAGGCTTAAACTCACAAACTGTAATATTTTGGGGGATGCTGGACCACTGCGCTCAGAGTTTACGTTTTAAATAAGTCATTTTCTAAAACTAGTTTTGCTCCCCAGAACAGTGGTGGAGGAATGCTAATTGTAAATCCTGCACTTAGTTTTGAAGACGAGGGGCTCCGCAGGCAGCTTCCTCTTGCCATATGTTCAGCCGACTCAGCTCCGTCTTGCAGGAGCCACCTCAGCCCCGCGAGTCTGCAGAGGAAGCTGACATAACAGCCCAAAGTCATAAATGACGCAGAAACTCCCCCCAAAAAAGAGAGAAACTCTGCCAAAGCTGCTCCCGGTGACAGAGGGATTTTGTCTGTTTGCGCCGTTTTCAAGGTGTTGGTGTCCTAAAATACAATGGCATCCAAGTACCTTGTGAATTGTGAGCTTCATTCCAAATGTGTAATGTTTCACATTGTCAGACCACAGCCACATTCTTCAATGTATTTGTGCATTTTGAAACTGGAACGTTTGGACACTTTTCTTTGATTAAAAACCTCAAACATTTGATTTCAATTCACCAGCTGCCCTTTTCTTTGCTGAAGAAATTGACTGAACGCTGACTTGCAAGCAGATCGTCACACTTGTGCAAGCTTTCTGCAACAAAAGAAAAAAAAAAAAAAGCAAACCAAAAATTATGTAAAGGAGGCTTTGTAGATGCAGAGCAGAAAAGGTGGAGGAAGTTCAAATGAGCATCAACAGTGTCTTCAGTCAGCGGCTTCTTCGCTGTCCCCAGTGATTCCTTGAAGATACTTTGATTACACAAGTTGTGGCAACAGTTAATTTCCCTGAAGGATAAATGAAATATTTTTGATTTGAAACATTAAGACGGAGATGTTTGGTTCTGTCACCTGCCTCCATAACAGGACAGACGTGTTGCTGAATATCGGGAATAGCTGATCATCTTCACGCCGGTGAGCCGAGAGGGAAAAATGTGATAGAAACATGCTGGGTAAATTACAAAGCGCCAGCGTCCATTGTGCCATAATTAGCTCCAACAGCTGGTGTTGCATGAGGAGAAGCATCTATTCACACTTTTGCACCACAACAAACACTAAAACACTCCTGATTCTAATGGGTATTTGAATTGATTGTTACCTCGAGATCAGAAACACTAAACACAACAAAAGCTTCTTTATCTGTGGGTAGGAGTCTAGTTTATCTCTGCACACCGAACTTCCTCACTGCATCATTTCACGCTCTGAACTGAATAATCCTTCATCAGCTCCTCTGCTTATCTATTGTCAATCATGAATTTACTGAGCCGCTGTAGCAGGTGACTGTTTGCAGCAGTAAAATAATAAGAGGAGCGTCGCATGTCAGCAGGATGACAAACTGGATCCCTGAGATCCTGACAGCTCAGGGGAAACTGAACCCAGCTAACAGGCAAGACTTCAGCTGCCAGAGCTGCACAGAGGGGAGTAAATGAGTGCTTGGCTTCATTTTGCGTCATTTTATGAATGCGAACATTGAACCCATCTGGACTGAATTTAGTAGCTGTAATATCTTGTGAAGTTTCCACACCTCCACAATGCTTCCGTCGCATTAGAGCTCGGCTTTTAGATATGATAATGGTTTTGAAGTGACAGCGCAAATTAGTGTTTGTTCAAAAATTATTCTTCCAAATTCTAATCTAAGAAGTTTTGTGTCCATATCAGTTGAAAATATCCCAGTTTTCAATCAATGTAGCTAAACATGAGGACTGAATACAAAACGCACACGGCCTTCCTGAGTTTTAGCCACAAAAATGTGAAAACTTACATCATTTTCATTCCATTTCATAACTTTTCACTGCCGTTTTTGTCTTCCACACGAATCCCTCCGTCATCTTCTTTTATTGTCCAAAAATAAGCACAGAGTTTCCCGGCTTGGCAGCCTGGATCGCCTTTAAAATTCCTCCGTTACAAAGCCAGAGGTCACGATGAGTCGGGGTCGTGACGCCGAAACGCAACATTTACGGAACAGATCTGCCAACGTCTGTCCAGAGGAAACGTACGGCGGGGAAACGAGGGCGAGTGGCAAGGAACTAGAAAACGCGGCTCATCTGTTCAAGGAGCAGAGTTCGCAGCACTTGCATGTGATTGTGAATTATAAACGAGTCGACTGCACTCCTGCGTAAGTGTGTGTGATGATATTTACAGAATGGCAGCAGTGACTTTCTATGATCAGTCCTTCAACTTGGAGACGTATCGTTGACACAGTGATCTCCTCCACTGTAATGAGGATTCAAAGCTTAAGTGCATCTTATGCTTTGAGTTGTATAAAATGTCCCATTAAGTTGAAATGACGGCTGATTTACGGCTATGAAGGTTCAGAAAGTGAAGGATGAGTCAGGATCAGGCTGGTTGATAGTAAGACGCAGAGGAGAAGTGTGAGAAATAACGCCGGAAGGCCGAGATGAAGCATTTGTGTGCAGAGGCCAGTTGGCGGTTTGCTGTAGCTGCTGGATGAAAGCTGAAGAAGACCAGTGATCTGCTGCGCTGCTCACTGCTGCAGGAGGAGGAGGAGGAGGAGGATTTCGCCCCTCTCTCTTCTATTTTCTCCCACTTTGTGTTTCCCTCCTCCAGGCCCAGGAGCCAGTGATGCATCAGGGTCAGGCGTGGTGGAGCTTTGGGGGAATCGAAGCGGCCGGCGCCTACTCACCGCGCCTCGACACACAAGGAGCTCAGCAAAGGAGAAAAAGAGCAGAGAAAATGAAATCCCTGCAACATATTTAGCTTTTACATAACACAATCACGAAAGCTTTTACATTATGGTCGGAATCCGACAGTGGAAACGTTTTCACCTTTTCTGCAGGGACGTCCCGACCCGACCCGACCCAACATGGCCGACTGTAATGCTGCCTCACGCATACGTTTTCATGCATCATCATCATCCTGCATAATCCAATAACAAATGAATGACGAAGCTTCATCGATGTCTGTTGAGAGACATTTCAAAGTGCTTCGCCTGTTTGCATTTTAAATGAGCAGCAGAGCAGCTGGGAGAGCAGCCAGTTCATGTTCTGTTGGTAAATGTTCCTCTGGTGTAAATCCTTACAAGGAACCCAGCTGCTAACTCTGCTTGCTTCAACCCACCTCCACCAGGATCCCTTTGACTTATTCCTCTAGACGAAAAACCTCTGACTCAACACAGAAACTTATGATCTGCTGACAAAAGATGAATATATGATGGTTAGTACGCTCCAATATTTACAAGGATTTGAATTGTTGCAGCAGCAATAAGGAGATCTAAAAGCTTTTATGCATTCATCCAGTCTTAATAAAATTTAAAACAGACTGTATTTTTAACACTGATGTTGAATCGGAGTTGCAGAAACATGTCTGCTCCAATGTCTGGTCTTTAAAGAAAGTCCCGTCGACGTAAACGTTTCACATTCCTTCCATCTGGATGTCGGGTAAAATGTTCTCCCTTCAGTTTGCAGCAGTGGGAACCGTTTCCTCGTCTTCCTGGCGTTTTCCTGCTGCAGCCCCGTTGCTTCGAGGAGCAACGTTTTCTTTAGGAGAAGATATTTCACATGCCGTGGATGTAATGGCTGCTTATTTGAGCCACTGCTGCTTTTATCATCTCAACCCAGTGGCCGTTCTGCTCCGACATCAGGAAGCCATTTTCAGCTGCTGCTCTGCTCTCTGTAAACCAGGGAGACGGCGCCGTCTGAAGATGATCGCATCGATCTGGAGTTTCTGAAGTACTAAGAGCAGCCGAGCAACAAAAGTCACTCCATGCTTTTATGTTGTTGATTTTACAAACTTCAGCAGGTCATCAGATTAACTAGATGCTTTCTGATTGGTTGATTCACTGATAATGTTGACGAGAAACTAAACAGGTGTAAAATGATTCTAGTGTAGCATTCATTGAGTTCGGTCTTATTAACCACATCATTATTCAGTGATGAAACAACTGACTTATTTTTATTCGTTGGCATTAATTCAGTTTTATTTTTATTTCATTATTCTATTGTGTTATTGTATTTGTACAGCAGTTTGTAGCGGTTTTAGCCTGTTTTCAAAAGCAGCTACATAAATAAATTTGACATTAGCAGTGCAGTGAGCCATTACAAAAAGCTTATTCCTCAAAATGTAATCATTTCTAAAGCATTGAGAACAAACTGTTCGTTCTTTGAATGTGCCATTATTATTTGGCAGTTTGGGAAAAACTATGATATCTAATGGTTTATTTTAGAAATCATTGCATGAACTCATTAGATGGATGATCTTCTCTCTGACTCCGTGGCCAGGAGGCTCAGCAGGGGGGACCCGTCCTTCCAGGAGTTACTCTACAATACCAGCTATCTTTGGAACGGCCAACAAGACGAATGGAAAAAGGCTGGAAGAGATTTAGCAGCAGAGATTAGAATCTCGGTGGGTTGGCAGAAGAATGACCTTTTTGCTGTTCAATTTAGGCGAGCTCTGTGGACTTTAATATTTACATTCTTATTTTCAGAGCCTTTGACATTTTTATCTCATTTCTCAGCAGGCTTTTTTTTTTTTATTTAAAAAGGAAGACTCTTGTGGAGAGAAACTTTTTTTCTGAGTTTTCAAATTCTTCAGGGGAAAACAAAAAAAATCAACTGTGTTCTGCTTTGCATTTCAAAGCTCCAACAGAAGGACATTGGATAACGTCACAAGATCGCAAATATCAGGGACAGGGATCTGTCCTTCCTATTGTTTTCCTACGCTAATGTCATCAGTCACTAATTAGTAAATGAGATCGGCTGACATGCTGCAGCTTGGTGCTAATGAACACAAGAGGTGCTAAACCACAGGAGACTGAGTCGAAGCTATAATGTGGAGGTGGGTGGTGAAAAACTAAGCGGTTGTGTTAAAGCATGGATCGTCATCACGCTTTGCTTTTTTATGTTAATAGTGTGTAATTCGGCTCTGATGCTGCTGTGCATGGAGAAGCTGCAGCACGTCAGGCTGACGATAAACTCTGACTGAGATAATAACTGGTAAACGTCCAAGGAAGGAATGACTTTAAACGACATAGGATGTTGCAGGGGGGGAGGCGGAGGGATACGGGTGGAGTTTGGGAATCTGGCAGGTGTAGAAGAGCAACACGGCAGAAGCAGAGGATGAGGAACAGGGCTGCCTGGGGTTTGACAGAAAGACATCAGTCCTTGGTGACAAGGACAGATGCCTTTATCAATGGGCTGCATTGTGCAGAGACACATGTAGGGGAAATGCTCAGCTCTGTACACTTTGTCTGCCACCAATGAAGAGACTTTGGTGTGGCTCACCTCTGTGGGTTTGCTTTGGATTTGTGTTTTTGGTCAAACACACACAATTTCAAGCCCAGAACATGTTGGTCTCGCTTTGCTACATCTTTTTTTCCGTAATCCCCTTAGAAAAAGTTCTGAAGGTTTGTGACTCGCTTCGGTGACTGAAAAAAACTTTCATAGAAGAGGCAACCACATATCTCTAGATCAGTGGTTCTTAACCTTTTCCGTCCACTGCCCCCCCCCCCCCCCCCCAGCCCTTATCCAGGTCCTTCACCACCCCCACCAAAGAATTTGCAGGCTACGTTGCACTGACCATTATTTTATCATTAATATTACATCACTATTGTAGATGTTTTAATTTTTATGCTCGTTTCTGTATTTATTATCAATAATAATATATATAATAATATAAAAATAATATATAATAATACCGTCTATGAAAAATGCAACGAACATTCAAGTTAAAATTGGTAGGCCTAACAGCAGCCAATCATAGTGGAAAAAATATTATTTTGTGCCATTTTCTAGTTGTTAAATATTCCAGAAAATGAGCAGATAAAAGATGTTCAACATGCCAGTTTGAACTTTTAACGGTTTGCAAAACGACTGAGCTCTGCAACATTAAAACATGGATAGAACTGTAACTACATTAATCATAGCTCTTCTTTTCTTCAGTGTTTCTGTCAGTTTCTGGTGGTGCAGCTCTGTGCTGCCTTCAGGACAATGTGACATCAGAGCATCATCCATAAAACTTCACCCACGTGGCATTTATTGTGCAAACCAGAGCTTTCAGTGGAAAAACAA
>CAEGAF010138093.1:0-56150 GCA_903067075.1 Micropoecilia bifurca
ACACACACACACACACACACACACACACACACACACACACACACACACACACACACACACACACACACACACACAATATGGCCACAATTACTTCCCTCTCACTCTTCTTTGTGTGGAGAGTTTTCAAGTAATTAAGGGATGTACGTGTTCCTGCTCACCTCTTCTTGAGGCACGTTTCATATAGTTGACAGTGTTGATTCTCTAACTCTGAGGTTAATGCTGTAATGGTCCTGACGGCTGGAGCTGAAATTCCTTACAGTCTTGTATATTCTGGTTGTTTCCGGTCAGAGATTCGACTGTCATCAGCAGCTGTCTGTTGTCTAAATCATCCCAGTCGGGTTTGACCCATCATTGACCGGGCTCCATCATCACACAATCTGGGCTTGTTTTTTATTTTAACCTCTAACCAAAGCATTTCTATTTTTAATTTCTAACGCTCTAAGTGGAATATTTTAAACTGACGCCAGTGAACTAGGAATGTTAATGTTTTCCTTCTCAGTCCAGATGACAGCATTCAAATGAATGAGGTGAGCTGGGCTTTGTATGTCATGATTACTCCATAACTGAGAAACAAAATATTCTTTTCATTTTTTTGTTGAAAATGTGCACATTCTTTTCTCTGGGTTTAAACTATACTAGTAGCCAACTGGACTTTAATCCACAGAATAACACTTGCTTGAAGACTGTAGATTATGATAGTGCTAATCAAACAGGTTATTATGAAGAAAAGATCACCAAACAGGCTCTCAGGTGGAATCCCAAAGGGAAGCGGAAAACATCCACAAAACATGAGGCAGACGTCAAGAAGATTGTCTACACCTGGAACCAGAATGAAATCAGGACAGAAGTCTCTGGAGTTCTACCTTTTGCAGGTCATATGGAAAGAAGACGTCATAAACATGAGTTAAACAAGCATCTCATCAGTGAGTGAATGGGACAGAACCATCTGGGCAGGTCTCCAGTTTGTCATAGGGCAACACAGGGCAAACAACTATGGGCAAGTTGGGGTGACCTAACCTCTTGGTTTAGGACCAGGGGAGGAAGCCAGAGTACCTGGCTGAGAGACTAGGCTATCTCCATGGACAGAAACCACTGGCCGGGATTTGAACTTGCACCTGTGATTTAAAAAGTGTCTTTAAAAATTCCTAAAGAAAAACAAGGGATCACAAGAGTAGCTGGAAGTGGTGCTCAGACTTCTTGTAAATATTTATTGACATACAATCTGACTGAATAAATCAGGATAGCTCATTGACTATGATGCAAGTGTGATCGTTCCATACCCTGCTTTAAGGAAGGCGTATACCGTCGCATTGGACACGGAGAAATCATCACTGTGTATATAAAATGGGGACTGTTTTTGATTGTGGAGGCTTTAAGGCTGCATTTGTTTGTATAAACTCAGTCTGCATCTATGGGAGGGAAGGAACCCAGTAACCCTCCCCTGTTTGCTTGAATTATGCGATAGTAAAACCAGCCCAGCCTGCTGTAAGGTTTGGCCAGTCTCCCTTGATCTCCCTCTGTAGTTTGTAATTATGGGTAAAGCCAGCCTTGATGCTGCTCTTATTGTCCGTTTCGGCCTCGGTCCGGTTCTGTGGTCCGCAGACATTAAACTCTCCCAACTGAGAACAGGACAAATTCGTCCCAAGAAGATGACCTCCTGTCTTTGTGTGGGGGAGGGGGGAGCGAGGGGGCTGTTGTGTTGAAGTTGGCCACTCCCTTGCCAATGACATGGTCGTCATAATGACTGAACCCTCCTTCTTCTACTTCCCTTTTCCCCTCTCCTCTGTTCTGGCCTCCTCCCGCTTGGCTTTGTGGTGAAACTGAGCTTTGCTTCATAAAATTTTCCATCAGTGGCAGCAAATAACAACAGGGTCAGACGAGGAGAGAAGTGGCACGCCGAGGCCGGGGCAGCGGGGCTCGGTTTGGCCTGTCAGACCCTCTCTTCATTTGGAGAGCAGCTCGCAGTTCTATCTCAGGGTTCATCCAACATGAGGTTATTGTTCAGAGAGCACAGTGGGAGTCTGTTTGATGCTGAGGGTGGGATGTGTAATCACCTTGGCCACCTTTGGGTGGGATGAATGGAGAGTTGAGGTGTTACTCATAAAGACTTTGAGCTCATTCGTATGCATGCTCCGAATAGTTGGGTTTTGTAACGGCATTGTGTTGAGGGGAAGTGGGTGGCGAAGCCACACTCTGCCAAGAAATGTCTACCTTCAGCGCGTTTTCTCAGGGCATTGACGGCTTTTGTCTCGACCACACCCTGCTGAAAAGGAGTCTGCCGATGGTCAGATCCCTTCTTGTGCCTCCTGCTCCGCGTCTGACTGGAGAAAGTCTCGGTTCCCTCCCTAGAGAACGCACAGCATCCTGTATAGGCCTGTTACGTTCAGCACATTCCAGAGAAACAGAGAGGGGATTAAATAAACATTACCAAATGGCTTTAAATGAGTTTATACAGTAATTATGCATAATTGCACATAATTAAGGTTTATTAATAAGGTTTTTTACTGTTTTTGTAGAAAGTAGTTTGTGTGTCCTGTTTTATTGTCAGCTGATGAGAGCCCTTGTTGCTTTGGGAGCAACAATAGTTGTATGTTTCCATTCACTCCTCTAATGTACATTACAGTTGCAGACATGTATTTGGGTTCACCCCGCCCAAATCAGCACAGAGTCGAAAGTGTTTGGCTGTAAGCTTGAAGTCATTTTGATTGTGTCTCCACACGCTTTGCACTTTCAGGGACTGAAATTCTTGCCCGGTCTTATTTGCAAAACGGCTTAAACTCAGCCAGATTAGAGAAGTGTGTGAACGGCAATTTTCAAACTTAGCTACAGAAACCCTGCTCTTAGGTTTTTCTGTTTGGGCCTGGACTTTGTTAACACATGAGATTAATTTGATCTAAATTTTTGCCTTGCCAGTCAGGTTTTATTTATTTCAGGTTCTATTTGTTGTCCTTTTGTGTAGTCAGTCTTGATCTCTTATTGTCAAATCATTTGCTGCCTTTAACCAGTTTTCTTCCTTTTTTCCCATCACCTCTGACCCGCCTCACTGTCCTATAAATGAAAAGTAACCCCGTATCATTATATATGCTTAATATGATACAATTCACAGTGTCAATTTTGCTGGACACACAGTGTCCAATGTGAAGAAGTTGACAGGATTTGAAACTTTTGTGAGGCGCTGTCTGTCAAGTTTCATGTCTGGGTTGATTCAGAGCAAAGAATCACACCGGTCTGAGCAACCGCCTCCCTCTGCCTGTAATGCCCTCTGATCCCCAGTAACTCCATCAGACTTTACTTACGGGTGTGAATGACGCATCAAACCCTGCTTGTTTTTAGTGCAACTTAAAATACAATTTTAAAGGATTTATATTAAATAAGCTACTTCGCACCCTTTGCATTTGTTGCAAAGACCACAGTTGATGATTTCTTAATATTGCTCGCAGACTGAAGAAATGTTTAATTAAGCTAAACAACCTGGCTTTCAGGAGTTAAGCCCCAGCAGACACAAGAGTCACGCAAGCACGTTGTTTTCACTTTTCCCCAGCTGGTTATAATCCTGGAAAATGGATTTAAAAACCCACACAGGGATATTGTTTGGTAAGGGGAAAAAACTCTATTTCACTGACAGCCATGTTCTGGTCTTAATTAGGAAGCAGAATTTGAAGTGAGTCATCTTATAGTGTCGTGTTGCACATTGTTTTCATATCACTGTCCGCTCTCCGACTCACAAGACATCATAATATGATAAATGACACATGATAGTAGCTACCTGTGCACTAAACAGTTCACTTAATAAACGTAACATTTAAAGTAAAGTCACTTTGGCCGCCATTTCTGAAAGAAAGCCATAAGGAGTCCTGTTCGCTGTTTGTCACCAGCGGTGCAGAAAAAAGTGATCTGGTTGGAGAAAAGCAAAGTGACCACAAACAAAACCTTAAGAGTGAAAGAAAACTAATTTTGTACATCATCCTGAACACACAAACCCCCAAATGTGGAATATGGTGGTGGCAGCATTGTTTTTCCTTTAGCTGGAAGCCAGAAAGCTGGTCAGAGTTGATGAGAAGATGGATGAAGCTAAACAAACAAAAACAAAATCTGTTAGATGTCACAGAGGCTTCAAAGCTGAGGTGTAATTTCACCTTGAAGCTGAAAAATGACCCTAAACAGAGAACTAGAGCGACAACGGAGTGGTTTAGATCAAATCATCCTGTGTTAGCATGGCCCAGTCAAATCATGTTTATTTGAACAGCACACTTCACCAACAAGGCGATTCAAAGTGATATACATAATAAAAACATAACGGTAATCATCAATTATTAAACAAGCAATAAGCATTCTATTTTGTCAAATGTCATAATCAATATCATCAGTACACATAAAAAATATTGATCAATATTTGTTTTGCTTCAAAAGCAACTCCAAAAAGGTGGGTTTTTATTCTTAGTTAAAAGGAACTCAGTGTTTCAGCTGTTTCGCAGTTTTCTGGTGCAGAAAGGCTGAATGTTGCTTCTCCATGTTTGATTCTAGGCAGCAGAACCAGGAGATATGAGGCTGATACCATAACAACAGATCTTATGTATTTTGGTGCTCAGCTGTGTAGTAATTTATAAACTAACATCAATATTTAAAAGTTTGTTCTCTAGGCTATAGGAGTAAAGACTTAAGAACTGGGTGATGTGCTCTATCTTCCTGGTTTTAGTGAAAACACAAGCAGCAGCTTTTGGATCAGCTGTGGCTGGAGCATTGTTTTTTTTATTTATTTTTTGACCAGCATATATGAGTTTCTGTAGATCTTGCTAGAAATCCTTGAAATGTTCCTCAGGTGATAGCAGGTCGACTTTGTAAATGTTGCTGTGTTTCTGAAAGTTCGGGTTTGTGTGGATCACTGCGCCCGGATCTTGCAAATAGTCAAAGTAAAGACTGGAATCCAATCAACAATCTAGTAAGACTTGAAAAAAATAGCTCAAAATTAATTTTTTTCCCATTTTAATAATTAGCTCAAAATTAATTTGAGCTATTTTGCAAAAAAATAACGGGCAGAAATTTGTTTTGCAAATGAGTTACACTACAGAACAGGGGACGTTTTTGGATAAGATTTGGATATTTATTTGTAAAAATATTAAAAATGTGCATTTATACAGTACTTTGAGTATTCTAATAAAAGGTTTTTGTTAGTGATGTGAAAAAGTTCAGTATAGTTATGTATATTTTCACTCCTGTCACTTTGTCTGCTTTATTTCACCAATCATCATTTTTTTTTTATGTCTCACTTTTCCTGACTCCTGCTCTTTTATTCACTTTTCCATATCACAGTTTCCGCTCACATCAATCAGCTCAGTCGTAAATTCACCAAGTATGAACTATTGTCTGGACTCGCAAAGTGATTGATTGGTTTCTGGAAGACGAGTCAGCGGGCCGTCCTACTGACACATCGGGGTGTGAAAAGTGAAATTACGGCCGTGCGGCGGGTTGTTGGGAATTGTCATGCAGCTCTCTGAGACAGCAGGAATGCCTTCAGGTCATGGCCCTGGGTGTGCGAAACAGCTGTTCTTCTGGCGTTTTGGGAATTCCTGCGCCTCCCTCTGACGATTCACAGGCCAAGAGGTGAAAGAGAATTTACACCGCTTATCATTTAGCTGCGCTAACGCTCTTAGTGGTGTGTTAGTGGAGAGTCGGTGCTTTGAATGTGTGGAGAACACTTTTAAATAGATTAAGACGTTGCTATGGATCAAAGTCTTCGAATGTGGTCTCGGAGAACTAATGTATACAAGGAAATAGTTGAGTGGATCATCATGGTTTGATCTTGGGCTTGATGTGGTGGCGCTGACTTCGAGGCCTGCTTTAATCCTGACCCTGTGAAGAGAGATGAAACAGGCGAAGCTGCTGGAGTTGGAGGCTCTCCATTATCCACCTCTAGTCCAAGATGAAGCGAAGTCTGCTGTGCGGCTCCCCCAGGAGAACCGTTCAGGGCTCACAGCGCTCCGATTGGGAAGAGGGCAGAGGCTGTTCCTGCTTCCCGTAACAGGGCGGCCTGTCAGCGCCTCAGGGGTGTGGGTTGATGTTTCAGAAGATATGTAAACTCAGACATGCCCATCAGGCGTGCGCGCGTGTGTGTGTGTGCATGTGTGTGCGTGTGTGTGTGTGTGTGTGTGTGTGTGTGTGTGTGTGTGTGTGTGTGTGTGTGTGTGTGTGTGTGTGTGTGTGTGACTGAGTAGGTATTCACGTGAAGGTGATTAGGAGACATCCATCACATTTGTAGTAGAAAAGTAGGAATCAGTTTGGTTGAATTGTTTAAAGGTGCAGTATAGAACTTTTATTTATGTTTTACATATTTGTTGAAACTGTCTCTATGCTGTGACAGTGTGATACGAGACAAATAATATGTGAGACATTTAGGAGCGCAGTCACAAGATTGATGGTGCGAAGACCCGCCTCCTGGCTTCGACTGGCTGTGCTTTTCTTCAATGGCGTCTCAGGAGGGAGGTGGAGGAGCTCACAGATTACTGATGATCTGTTTCTTATTATACTGTCACGACAGAATATTTTAACAAATATGCAAAAAACATATTTCTTTATAAAAGTTACATACTGCAGCTTTAAGAAACAATTTGCACTTTTGAAAAGATTTAAGCTGAAAGCAGAACATCCTTACCACCACTGCAGTTTTTCTTTTGTAACAAGCGAAATAAGTCAGTCACGAATACCAAAATGTTGCTGGTTGATGTGATCCAGGTGTTCCCCTCCCTGCAGGTGGTTCTGCGAAGGCCGTGTGCTGCAGAACTCCCCCGACATTCAAATCTGGAGGGAAGGCGACCTTCACACGCTGGTGATCGCCGAAGCCTTCGAGGACGACACGGGACGTTACACCTGCGTGGCGTCCAACAGCCTGGGAGCAGACAACACCTCCGCCGAGGTTTACATTGAAGGTCAGGCATTCAGGCTGCTGCTCTCATGGAAATATTCTCAGCTGCTGGTGGAAGTTTTCACACATGAACCTGACATAATTATTATTGAACTGCTCTGTAACATAAAACTAAACGTCAGTGGTTTGCTTATAATGACCAGGAGTTTTTCTCTGTTTTTTGGGGGGGAGGGGTTACCATTTTTACTTTTCAGAGTTTGTGCATCAGAATGAATGCATGAATGAAATAAGACCAGTTGGACAAATTATACATGGAATACACAGCAAATTGTTTGTGTCCTTGTGGCTTTCAATAGTAGAGAAGATCTTCGATCTTCTGCAAGTTACTCAAAGGTTGATATAAAGTTACAAAACCAGCCTCTGCTTTTGTCTTCCTCCACTCACAGGGGCTTCATCATCAGACTCAGAGGGAGAAGGAACGGCGTCAAAGTCAAGATCAGGAGTCATGCCGCAGTACGTGTGTTTCTGCACCGCCTCTTGTGACCTTACGACCCCACGGTGAACGCCGAACCCCAGGAAGGGTCAACTAAGCCCCAAAGCAGCCAGTAGTCTGCTGTCTGCTTCTCCTTATCCAGGCCTTTAAAGAGCCTTAAGCCTGACCCAGAACATTGGATGCATTCCTCTAATAAAAGGTCCAACGGGGTTAATATGAAAAAGAATCACCGTGTCATGCCTGTCTCTGCTTACCTCCAGACTTTAACCTCTCATCTGCAATTCACTGCCTACATGAATGTTTCTTCCATTTCTTGAAGCTCAAACTGCTTCAGACAACCATTTTTTAAAAACCAGAGTGAAGAATCTTGACAAGAATGTATTTTTTCCAGTCCAGCAGAGCAGAACCGTTTACTCCAAACGTTTTTGATTATTCCCCTGCCTTTCAGGGATTCTTGGCTAAATTTTGTTTACATTCCCTTCAAGTGTGCCTTAATTCTCTGTCTCACAGAGCGCAGAAAAAGACAACTTCAATGTCCTTGACAATACGCTCATCATCGCCCAAAACCCCAGAGGTGCTTCCTCATCGCTCAGCCCTGGTCCAGTCCTTGTCTCAGCCCCTGCAGCGGGTAGGTCCCAAACCAGCCGCCATCGTAAACCTTCAAAGATATATATTAAAAAATATCTTCCTCTCTCTCATATGCGTTGTCTTGTAGATGCAGAGCCCCGTGTCTGCACTGCCCGGTGGTGAGGCGTCAGGACCTCCACTGTTCACAAAGGTACGCTTGAATCAATGGAAAGTGCTCCAACCCCAAACTTCACTATGTCTTATAAGTTTTTTTGCGATAAATAGGCCAACACAAAGTAATTACTTAGAAAGTGAGAAGAACAGGAAACATTTTTTTAAAATAAAAACCCATAAAGTGTGGCATGCATTTGTATTCCTCAGCCCTTAATCAATGAGATTTCTCTTAAGATTGATTTATAATGTTATTCCCTCATCAAAAACACACTTGGAGTGTTGTATTAATTCTTTCATACATGTTTGAGAAATCCTTTCATCTCTCATTCAGCTGTGCAAAATACCCCAGTTCCTTCAGACTAGCCAGCAGCAATTAGCAAACACCTGTTGGAACTGCACACCTGCAGAAGTCATTATGAGCTACTTCTCAGTTCAATGTTGGTAAAAACAACGGTAAAGTTCAATAGAGGAGCCATGTTGTGTTGACTTCCTGAAGGTGGAGTTTTAGAAAGAGCAGGAGTTTTTAAAGAGACAGAAGCCCAATTTGAAATCGCTAAGTTACAAATTGAAATTTCCTTTGAGTCATATTTGATTTGTATAGCATTTTTACAAAACTGAAGGTAATATGTGGATGGAAAATACATAGTACTGTCCCTTTAAATTAAACTGCAATATAACCTTAACCATGAAAGGACTTCTCCATGCTTATACATGGCACATCATCCATGCAATCCATCCACAGATGCATCCATAAATGTCCTCAGACATCCCATAATAACTGCTGTGGTTTCCGCCAGTGGGGGTCCAATAAAACAGAGGCTTTTCTGGTTCAGACTCTCCAGCTCTCCGCTGTCTCCTCCCCTCTACCTCCCCCCTCAGGCTACAGGTCTTATGATAGCTGAACTGAGACGGGCTGAGGCAAGCTTCAAACAGTCCTGCCAAGCCCACAAGGGTCAGGTCCCCTTCACTTTCATTCAGCCTGTCAGGCCCTAAATCATTTCCCACTTCATTAGAAAAGGACATTTGTTGTTCCTTCACCCCCAATCGAACTCCTTTCAAACCGCTGCCAGACTTTAATCACGACATTCTCCCGTTGGTCAGCACCCGTCCCCACTGACCCATGAGGAATATTTCTCCTGTGAACCTTCTCTTAAACGTGTCCGTGCTGAAAGCGCAGAATGAGAAGTTCCCAGGTTCATGTGAGCTCACCAAGGCTGGGTGTTTTATGTCGCAGTTTGTGTATTCATCCGACTTTATAGGCGGTCAGAATGAGAGTACTCGTGTAGGAACACTTGATTTGTTCCTTCATTTTCTCACAAACTCTGCATTTTATGAGGATTTTATAAAATCCTCATAAAATGCAGGATTTTATGAGGATGTCATCTAGGTTGACATGTAGATGATACATGTCAACCTAAAAAAAAGAAAAAAAAGAAAAAAAATTGAAAAGTGTGGCATGCATTTTTAAATTTTTTTTTAATGAAGACGAGGAACTGTGTCAGAATTAATTGACTAGCCTAGGGAAAAAAAACAACTTAGAAGCTGCAGAAAATTAATACTGGATTGATGTATGTTTTGTTCAAACAAAGCATACAGCCAGATTTATATTCATGATTAAATGGCCCAGTCAAAGTCCTGACCATAGTTCAATTGGGAAAAGCTGAAAACTGACATTTACAGATGTTCTCCATCTAATAAGTTTCAGTCTCTAGATCTGCAAACGTTTAATGTAAATGTACAACATAGTTTACATATTTTTTAGTAAAACGTATAATCTTCTCTGAACTTCAAAGCTATGCATTGCTCTCTGTTGGTCCGTAAGATCTTAATAAAATACATTAGAAATACACGTGATGTGATAAAATGTTAAAACGTCCAAGAGGCCTGAATTCGTCACAAAGCCCCTCAGGTTCCAGCTTTACGATGTCGGGGTTTCCTGTTTTCAAAATTTTCCTATAGCCGATTTTTATGACCCCCTTTGTTGTGTGAAATGATCTCATTCAAATTTATTGACTGTTCTGTTTGCTAGCTTCTGATTTTATTTTCTGTATAATCAGAAAAGTACTTTGTAACATCTGTTTCTAAAGAAATTGCTTTTTAAAAAAAGAAAAATTGGATCCCTATAAATCAAAGGAAATCACTAAGACATTCATTATTCTTCAGAGTTTTCCTGGATCCTGGGCACTTTATATTTCAACAAGACTTGAATCCTCTAGAAAACTGCCATGGCTAAAAATGGACCTTGAATCAATTTGGCTTGATTCAAAAACATGTTCGAGAAGTTATTTAAAGCCTCTCTTTGATATGGAGATGATCATATCGCCAAAGTCTAAACTGAATCCAAGAGAATTTCCTGATTCTTGAAGAGCAGATGGTAATCTGAGCATGATGTGAACCTTGCAGCAGCTTTGGGAAAACAGCGAGATGTGCGTTGTTAGGAGTTTCTTACTAGAAACAAATGGTTGTCCGTAGCTATTAATGATCCCCTTCAGACTTAGAACTCAGTTTATGTTTAGACTTTCCTCCACCCCTTGTTCTCTGCAAACAGCGACAGACAATATACATTGTTGGCCTTTGCGTGTCAAGCGAACGTTTAGTCCGCTGAAAACTTTCGAAAGCTTTTAAAAGAAAGTTGCTGAACCACAAAGCATCTTTGGATAGACTTAAAAAGACTTCTCTAATCTGCTTAATCTTGACCGTTCACGTCTGAATGAACGGGGAAACAAAAGATTACAAAATTCACATCAAGCATACAGGTTCCTTCCTCAAAAGACATACAGGTTTAATCAAAGCCTAACAAAAGCATCTGAATTTCAATATTTATGTAATGGATTAACAAAACCTTCCAATCACCTGCTTTTGCTTTGTCATTGTGGAAAATGTGTGGTGAGAATTTTCCTTTTGGATCAAGCAAACAAATTAAATGATAAAAATGTGGACGGTTCTCCAAAACCTCTAGATGAATGGTAATGTCCAACAGGAGGGGAGTTATATAACAGTGGGTGGGTCTTTTTTTTGGTTTTGAGTGGCCACAATTTCAAATTTTCTATGAGTTTTATAGCCCTCATCCTCCAACTTTGTCATGTTTCTCCTCTGAAACAAACGCATCTTAATTAGAGTTGTGCTCTTCATCCTTCACTCATCGGCGTCTTTCTCTTACTGTGTCTCTCTTTCCAATCTTTGACTGTGGCCTCTTCCCCTGCAGCTCCTGCAGGACGTCCAGGCGTCAGAGGGCCAGGTGGTGGTTCTGGAGTGCAGGGTCCGCGGAAGCCCTCCCCTCCAGGTCCAGTGGTACCGGCAGGGGAACGAGATTCTGGACTCGCCCGATTTCAGGATTCTACAAAAAAGTGAGAC
The DNA here is from genome assembly GCA_903067075.1 of Micropoecilia bifurca. Taxonomy (NCBI): domain Eukaryota; kingdom Metazoa; phylum Chordata; class Actinopteri; order Cyprinodontiformes; family Poeciliidae; genus Micropoecilia; species Micropoecilia bifurca. The sequence goes on from CAEGAF010138093.1 coordinate 11,448, forward strand.
GTTCCCAAGCTTGACGAAGCTCAGTAGCTTTCAGACGTGTGCTGACTAATAGTTTTTTTCCCTCCTTCTCTCCTGTGCTGACTGAACACATCAGAGCCTCGGTCTGCAGCTGAGTCAGGTACGATGCCTCAGGCTCTTGCAGTTACATTCATGTTTAACACGTGGAGGTTAAATAAGTAATGGACTGGCAGCTTTTTCTGGGGGCTTAATCTTGATTTCATCATCATGACAACATTGTATCGCTGCAGTCAAAAGGGAGTCCCAGCTATTAATAACGTTAAATCACATATTTCCCACCTGTGTGACTCCTTGTTTAACGCGGCCTGTGAGTCAGAGAGACATCCCCAAACATCTGTGTGTCTGTCTGCTAGCTTGTCTTCTACGCTCTCAGTTCGTCTGACTCATCAGTCTACCTGAGATAACCGCCGTCCTTGTCATTTCTATGTGTCACTTGGTCGTCGTCGTATTTTTCTGACCTCATTACAAACATATTTATGGTGGTGGTGATTCATTTCAGAGGAGATCTGCACTTTGGTGATTGCCGAGGCTTTTCCAGAGGATGGAGGTCTGTTCTTTTGCAAGGCGTCTAACGCTTTCGGCTCCGTCAGCAGCACGGCCCAGCTGACCGTGAATCCAGGTGCGTCCAGCGCACAATCAAAGAGACGGTCAAACTACATCAAAAGTCTTAAAGCTACTGAAACAAACAGCAAAACACACAGTGTTAATGTAATCCCACAGGAGCTCTTCAGGCTAGCAAGCTAAGCTAAATGTTAGTTATGATTTATCTAACACACGTGCCATCTTTCTTCCAGTTCAAAAACAACTTAAAGAACATAAATGGATGATTTTTCCACACAAAGGTTATGCAAGCTCCAGTCCTTCATTGACCTGAAGATTTTAAATATCTTTTCAACACACCTGAATAACATAATTCAGGTTATTATCAGAAATCTGTAGAACAACCACTTCATCTCCTATGAGAGAAATACATTTATGATTTCTAGAGCTGTATCGTTCAGTTTCCAGAATGTGTCCCACCCCAGAAAGAACAGTACTTTAATATTACCACATATACTTTATTTAGGTTGTCAGGCCAAAAGAAAAAATTTGGTTCAATGTTTTCAGAAAATATAAACGGTACTCACAAACTGTGTCTGAGGATTCCTTCTTAAATTTTAAGTGAGAGAATTGAATTGTATTAAATTTCTTAATTTAAGGTTTTAACTGAAGGTTGAAAATCAAAATTAAAATTCAGTTATTTGAGTCATTTTTAGGACGTTTTCCATGGCCATAATGCTAAAATCCAGCTAGTTGTTTCCTGAAGATGGAGCTGGTTGGGTTTACTCATACCAATAAACCCAACCGGCCCAGATGGTTGGGTTTACTGGTCTCCTCAGATGCAACTTAATTATCTTAAGCCTGTATAGAAAAAAGAGAGTTAAGCTAGACACAACTGTTTCTGTGTATATTATCACAGACAGAGCTGTTAGTACAGTGCAGGATTCACCACACAGCGTAAAGGAACGGCTGAATAAACAGGAATTGCATCAGCCTGACTGGACCCAGCTGTCGCCCCATATCAGACCAGCTGTGATTCACTGTGTTTGTGTTCAATTTCCACTCAGTAATGGTATGTGCTGGTCCAGAGAGAACTAAATATCAAAGCAAGAAAAAAACAAAACACTTTCCACTGTTTGCTTCCCCCAGCAGCTGAGGACTCATCGAGTAACGGCATGTCTGGCGATAGCTCAGGATTTGAGGATTCGGCCTCCTTCCCTCCTCCACCTCCTCCTCCTTCGCCACCACCCACCGAAATCAGCCTCCTGGAGTTGCCGCCTAAGGCGCTGCCTCAGCCCGGTTTAGACGCGTTTTGTGTCAAAGAGCTGGAGATGTGGCCTGGTGCATCCGTTCCGCCTCTGGTGCAAATTAACTCGGAAGTGGAAGACGGGGACAAGGAGAGAGGGCTGGAACCTCTACAGAACGGCCAACACCCACCGCCACCTCCAAGCTTACCTAAAGACGCCCCGTTCCCACCGCCACCTCCTCCTCTGCCGCTGTCAGAACCGGTGGCAGCGGACATCCAGGTTACGCCCTCCAGTCAAGCCCACATCGTACCAGATTCTCCTCTGAGCCAGGGCAAGCTGTCTCCATCCCCCGGGAAAGATGGTCCCCCGATCCCTACCAAGCCAAAACCAAAGCTGTGAGTACTTGTCATTCCTTGTATGGCTGCCTCCCAGAGGAAGGTTGGTTAGCAGGGCTGAGAGTCTGACTGGGAGGACTGTCTGAGGGGGAAATGATGGTGTTGTCTCTCTGCTTTGTGAAAAGGGTAAACGGGGAAATCACAGACCTTTTGGAGAAGAAAAGCATTATCTTTATGTTAATGTCAGAAGCTGCGTTTCCATTACAAATCTGCACAAAAGTTTGTTGATATTCTACTAATGGTGAAAAAAAGAACAATTTCACAATTGCTGTGTTTCCATTCAAAAAGAAAAGCAATTAAAATCACATAAGTTTGTTCACACGACAGGTCATTAAAAAACATGGCACGCCGCCATCCTCCTCCCACTTCCTGTTGTCTTCTTGGTCTTTTCCACCAGTGGTAACATCCGACTTGTGTGATGAGACAAGTGTTTCCATTGCAGTTTTGCAAAATGCACTAACTTCAATATGGCCAATAAGCTACCTTACAAGAACTATTTATAAAAAAAAATTCCCCAAAATGTCCTTGTTAAATAAATTAGTTTTCTTAATTCCAATTTGTGCAAATTTAAAGTCAGTGGAAACGCAGCTAGTGTCTGTAATAGATCTCTGTGCTTTTTCTGGATGGCTCCCATTGTACCCTTGTGACCTCGCTGTGCATGCCCGTCCCACGGTGCGGCTATTGTGTTTTTGATTCCTGAGGTAGAGTGTCGCTGTCATTTTAGAAGAGCTGAACAGCAAATGGTTTTCTTTCTGTAGTAATCAGGCCTAGTCTTAACCATCCTACCACACCTTTTCTTTTTTTTTGAAAGAATAAAGTGAAAAACTGAGGAGAATAAGGAGCAAAGGAAAGACGTGAGGAAGAGAGGTCTGATGTGCAACCGAACCCCACATTCAGAATAAACCATTATGTGGTTAGCCGTTTAATCCCTCAGGCTTTCCGGATGCCTCGCTGATACATGCTTGAATATTTGCAGATTGGTTCCTTTACTGGTTTGAAGTTATTCATTAAAGTAGCTAGCTACTCTATGTTTGTTTTCCAGACATCACAGGATTTTTCTTTAGATTTGTTGGCAAGTGAGAGACTGTTGGTTTTCTCTTTAGTACATTCTGTGATATTCTGACTAAGTGATAAATATCGTTCTGTTCCATAAAAGATAGAAGATCAAACCTAACAACATTAAAGGAATAGTTCAGATGTTTTTAAAGTTCAGCTCTATGAAGTCACCATCAATAATAGTTCCACAACAGATTTCATTTTGCCAGGAGTTTATAGAAGATTGAATGCATATAAAAGTAATAATTTTTTTAACGTACTGAATGGATACTCGCAACCTTGATTAACTCTCTGCTTCCAGACAGTGATAGTCCTTTCTAGAATATTCTTTCCTGAAAATGTTAAAAACTAACGTTTGAAAAAATGATTCCTTAGTAACAATGACATATCACAAACAAACATGTCCTAAACTCTTCCACACTTGAAGACATCATGACTGTGAGCTCTACTGCTGAGTCAGTGCAAAGAGGCGCCATGACTAAATGATGGGGCGACTAAGAGAGAGAGAGAGGGGGGGAAGCGACACAAAGTGAGAGCGCAATCGACTTTATTATGTCTGGATCGACTCTGTTGAAACTCTGTGACGTTATTTTGAGGGAGACATTAAATTGCTTGATCATTTGATCATGAGTCCAATGAAATTTCCTGAGATTAATGATGACACCTGGAAAAGCACAACAATACTTGTGACATTGATACGCAGATGACAGCCTGTTGGGAAACACAAAATAAATTCCCCTGTTTACTGAACTCGTATGATTAGCTGTTAGCATTTTCCAGGGTTTTATTCTAATTTCTACAACTCACTGCAATTTAACATCTCTCTAGTATAATTAAATAAACTTTTATTGCTAGTAATTTCACCAAAAGGCGCTTGAAAATTAAAAAAAAAAAACAACTGAACTATCCCTTTAAATTTTGTCTACCTTTTTTGTTAAAGCTGAAACATGTAGCTCGATTCCTTTTAGTCATGGTTGCAGTCGACGTTTCAGGAGGATCTTTAACCTTTTATGTTGAGTTTGAATAAAAAACATGCATTTTCTACCTAAATCAGACATTTGAACCTCTGCACAGCTGCTGCTGATGATCACTTTGCTGTAAATCTCGGCCTGTTTGTCCCTGCATGCGCTCCAGATTGCTGCTTATAGGTGCATCCATGTACTGAAAACATTGTGACTTGATAACTCTGTGCTTCCAGAGCTGACAATATTGAGGAGAAGACTGAAATCGCCAGGTAATTATTTTGTTGTGTCTGTGATGCTGTAAGCAGCATTTATCTGTGGTTATGGAGAATATGTTAGCGAAAGCTAACAATCAGGTTTTGATAAATCTTTTATTTAGCTCCGATATGGACATTTTTAGGAACCTTTTGTGTGAATTCAGGAGGTTACATCTGAGAAAGTTAGAGATTAAGAACATGACCTCGTGCATAGAGCAAGGTTTACAGCCGCCCCATTAAACATAGGATTAATAATTCACCGGAGTTATATTATGACTGCATACTTTGGACAAGGCACAACATCTGACTTAGTTAGTTGCGTGACAAACCCTGCGCAACGAAAAGTCTTATCTGTTTATTTTTTCACAGATAATAAGGCCAGGATGTTCAGGGTTTTTTCCCCTTATTGGCTTAAACACTTGTGTTATTTTTCCATAACAAAACGCATGAGGCGATGAAACAATCAGCCTCCGATGTCGAAGAAATTACCGCAGCCCCCCCATAACCCCCCCCCGCCCTCCATTACATTGTTTCCTTGCTTAATGAAAACAGCAGCGCCGCCGTTAACCAAAGGTCATGTTTCTGCAACACTGCGCTTATGAACAGTGGTCGACTGTAATCAATTTCAAGCTTATCAGTTCTATCAGATCCTGCTTGTCAGGCTTCTTCTCAGTCAGCTGCTAGGGAACGCTCACTATAAACAGGATGTTTTTTTCTGAGTTAGCCAAACTCATCCTACGGGCATGTATCCTCATTTTTACAATGTGTATTTTGTATGTAAGAAGATTGGAAAGAACACAAGTACAACACATCAGCTTGGCTTAATGTTGGTGAAGAGTGATGACCCTACATGCAGACTACCATGCCTGGATAGTGATGCGTAACATGATGGCTGTCCAGTACAATAAGGTTTTAACAGCTTCCCACTTTGAGTTAATAAGGGCAAGAGTTATTTGTTTCAGAGAGGGAGAGGAAGTTGGGGTGTTGTGGAGGGGAACGCAACACACAACCTAACAGACCAGCACTCTACTCCGGGATTTAAAAGCGCTCTATGGCATCCCTGGCCTGTCTGTGTTTTATCACAGTGGCTGTTGCTTGTTTGTTGCAGGATTATGATCAGAGAGACAAAAATGTCAGCAATTTTTAGAAAGATTATTGCACTAAAACAGCCTATAAACCAATGTCATAAATTTGACTATAATTGAAAAGTTCATTTATTTGGGTAATTTAATTCCCCAAGTAGAAGACTTTAAATGTATTAACTAGACTGACTGTTTTTAAGGTATTTTCTGTTAAATACAATGGCTTTCTGCTTACAGCGATGTAAACAAGACATTCAATGTTAGAATATTACATCAGAACAATTAAAAAAGCTTTTTAAAACCAGAATGTGGGCTTAACGAAAAGCATGTGTAATCCCACCCTTAAAGGCTGTTTGACTCTGACAAATGACCCTAATTGAAAAGCACATTCTGAAGTAATGAGTATGATTCTACACTTCATTGTGTAAAAATTAGCACCAGTGAATGAAGGGAACTAATTCCTGCTTTTTTCACATAGTCACTTTGTATTGTACCTGTGTTAGTTTAACTGCATGATGGAGCTAATGGAGCTGTCAGTGTAATAGTCTGAGCACAAAGTCAGTCACACCACTCAGAAAAACCGTAAGGGAAGATAAAACACTGATTTTAAATCTGTCGTTCATGTGGCTTACACACTGTGGGGGACAAACAAGCCACTGCTGTTCTGGTGGGTAAACAGTGAGTGGAATGTTTGGAGAGACCAGGTATTGATTTAATTTCTTGCTCTGTTTGTAACATAAAAATCCTGAGAGAGAGTATCCAGTAGTCTTAAGCATAAGCACATTTGACTTACCATACCAGCAATCCAACTCTGAATAGCACAAAAAAGAAGGAACGTTCTGGAGAGGCCCACTCAAAACCTGGACATAAATCCAACATGACACGTAGGTGTGGTTGAAACCACGCAACCCTCCAGATTGGATGAAAGAAAATGTTACAACAAAATGTTGATTCAGTTTCCCTAGTGATTAGAAAGAGACAGTACCAGTTATTACTGAAGGCTGGACTTAGAATTAGGTATTATTAGAATTTAGTCTTTTCACATTTAGCTAGGTTGGTTTGGATATGTTTTTCAGCATCATTTGTGAAATGCATTTTGTATTTATTGAAATTTTTATTCTCTGATATTAAAGTTAGTTTAATACTTTAAAAGTTGCTCTAAAAGTTGGACTGAAAAATGCCAATTTTGCATTAAATTGTCATTATTTACCAAACCATGCAAAGTTGGCACTTTTAATGAACTTTCAATGCAACTTTTAGAGCAACTTTGCATTAAAAGTGTCATTATTTACCGAATGACACTTCATGACAACAGTCATAAGCATTCATAAAGACTTCTTTATGTTCATGACAGTTTTATGTCATGTTTATGACAGTGTCATGTCAGTCTTATGCACACCCCTTCAAATAAAGTGTTACCGTTTATTCTTTTTGGACTTTTTTTAATTAATGTATCTATCCATCACTGGACAATATGACTGGAAACATATGATACAAGAATTTTATATAAAACAACTATAGGTAATTATTGATTAGTTTTTTGTTCTAAATATCTGAACTACTGATAAGTTTGAAAAGCTAAACCCTTTCTTCTGCCTAGATCTCCCACATTGCTGTGGGGTTGTGGATCAGAATTCAGTGAAATTATTGAATATTGTGCCAGACGTATTATTTACTGATATTTATCACAAAGTATGTGTTATTGATTTATTGAGTGTAAAACTTTTACTTACGAACAACTCGACTCATTAAGGCAGTCCATTGATTGACTTCAAAATGGCTTCTCAGCTCACAGTATTAACTGTCATGATTTGCGGTTTTGATGTGGTGAGGAGACGCAGGTAGACCCAGGTATGGTGAAAATGATTGTTTAATGAGGAAGCTCTTCAGTTCACAAACACAGGCAGCACGGCAGAAACAAGCATGCAGCTAATACCGGTAGCACTGTCAACACAGACTGAGAACGAACTAGGCTAGCCAAGACTTAACCAGTTCAACTGGCCAGCCGACAGACAAAGATACTACATACGACAATTGACATACGTTTGACGAGGATCTGACGAGGAACAGAGACAACAGGGGAGACTAAATACACAAGAGGTAATCAAGAGAACGAGACACAGCTGGGAGACAATCAACGGGGAAGACGCAGAGACAGGACTCACAGGAAACAGGACTACACAGAAAACTCAGAAATAAACACCCACAAACACAGATCACGACATTAACAGACAGAAAACCTGCGATTTCTTTTTCTTTTTTTTTGGTTCGAGTAATGTTGAGGGTTATGGAGCAAGCTTGAGAGGAAAGGAAGGGACGTGCTGCGGGACACCTGGATGAAAACAGACCTGCTGGCTTTTTTTTTTTTTTGGTCTGGCTGAATTGAGTGAAAGCTGAACTCAAACTTCCCAGGGAGAGACTCAGTTTCTCTGCTTGGATAAGAACTAAGGCACAAGTCTGGAGAGAAACCAATGACTTTACCACATGTTGGGAAAGACAGGCGTTTCTCATTGACTGCCCTCCCCCCCCAGATCATTTCAGTGTTTCGAAGCATAGCCAACAATAATGTTTTAAGGTGTGTGCGTTAGTCCGAAATGACACCTTGATTCATTCATTGATTCACAAATTCACAGGCTGCTGATTGCAGGATAAAATGAACAAGCAACACTTTTCTATAGAGACAGTGTTTTCTTCTCAGAAACTGCTGCAGGGTTTAAGCACACAAAGGAGAAGAATGTTTTCTTAACCTAACCCTACTGCTGGGAGCTTGTGTGTTTTGTCATCCAACCAGAAGTTATCTTGTTGTTGGAGGCCAGTTTAATTGTGTGAGCTTGGCAGGAAAACAGGAGAGCATTGCTACTGAATGAAACTGCTTTCGAGCATTGTGAGGCAAAGACGCGGCCAAGGAGACAGCACTCTGGAGATTTATGACCCTTTTGGATTAGCTGAGCTGTGTTTTCATGATGCAAAATATCAGATTGCTTTTATTTTGCTCAGCGTTCACCTGAACACTCACCTCATGAAAATAAAGTCGCATTACGACAGGCAGGTAACACCTGGAGCTGGTGGCTCCGATTCACATGTGAGCACATGTTTGTGTTTCAGGATGAGAAATCGACACCGACCTTGATTACATATCCTATTTGTAAGATTTTCACTGCAGTGTTTTTATTATTAACATTCTGCTGTGATGGTGTACTGCTGCCGTTACAATACCAATATTGATCGCTTGCAATAATCTTGGATAGAGTTATAGGATTATTTGACATTGTTTTCAACGTGAAGCAAAATATGTTCCATTACTTCTTCTGTTAACTTTATTATAGAAAGAAAAATCTTGGCTTTAACACTTGATTAACTTTGAGACTGTCCTGCTTGTTGCTTCAATAAGATCCTAATAAAAGCAACAGCTGGGATTTTCTACTTTCTGAGCTTCCAGAATTCTTGAGCTAAAGTCAAAAGGTGTATCACATTTTGTCAGGTTACCGCCACAAGCATTAATGTATTGTAGTGAGATTTTAGAAGATGTACCAACACAAAGTTGTGCAGAATTATGGAAGGTAACTTCCACATTTTGAAAACATAAGTCTTAGAGCTGTTGCTATGATTCATGTTCTTTTTTTACTCTGAGAAAACTTCACAATTTTTATGGTCCAGTTTGTGTCGGCTTATCACATGAAATCCAAATTAAATTCATTTTAGTTTGTGGACTTAATGTGACAAAACCTTGCAGATATATGAACCCTGTAGATATTACTGCCCTGTTAAATGATAGAACATGCAAAAACTTTACACTCTGAATAAAAAGGAAGCATTTGACAAATTAGGAGGCATACAACTGGAGCAAAACGATAAAGGTGGAGCCAGCAAAACGCTGCCTGAGCATTATATTATAGGTTGGTAAGGTCTAACGTCTGGGTGGGCGTCTCTGTGAGCCCAGGAAGGAGAGGCATCAATTATCCATTCCTCTGCTTAATCTCTCTTTCATCAGAGCAGGAATCAACACTGACAGTCGAAATGATTCTCTTGCACGGATTTCGGTCCACAAAGTGCTTTTTGTGTCCGCGCTGAAGTCTCACTAGCGGCGTAACTGTGGGTTTGTTTTTGACGCAGCACCGCAGTGTGTCCTCTTTTAGCCTGCATGATGAAAAACAGGCACTCTTTAGCACTTAGCAGAACCTCAATTTAGCCTTTTTTTCATTTGCTACACTTATCCTGGTGTTCCGGCAATCATTCAGGTTTTTTTTCTTGCTCTTTGGCTGCATGGATACTGAGGTAATGACTGATTGTAATCTACAGAACTTGGGTGGCTTACATGAAACCAGACATGGGGGGAGGAAGTTAACTGAAACAGGCGAATGTATACAGTTTTGCAGCCCTTGAACCTGATTTATAAATAGTTTGGAGATGATATTTAAAGAGCAGCCTTGGAGAGAAAAGGCACAGATTTGTTTGTGTGAATGGAGCGCAGGCATCGCCAGAGGCACTTTATTTTTCTTTCCTCTGTATTTACATCTTGCATTCCACTGTAAACTTCCCAATCACATTTCAAGAAAACACGGCAACCTCAGCAAATCACCTCTATAGGTTCCTTCCCTGTGCCACTTTAAGAGACACAGGGAAGGAACCAAAGAGTTATACACAGAGGCATTTTGTTTTTGCAAATGAAAAGATTTTCTGTTCAGAAAATGTAATGGATGTTGCTTGGACTAGGCCAAACTTAAGCTGGCCAAAGTATCAATTTATTACAATGTACATGTGGGTCTAAAAAAATTACTTTGCTCGAGAAAGATGAAGAAGAAGCCTGACCATGAAGTAAATAAGAGAGCAGGAAATGTTTTTGTGTTGTCCCTAGATGTTTTTGCTGTGAAACACGATGGTAGCAGCATTATAATACAATTCAAACGTATCGTCTCTCACCTCTCTGATACAAACTTTACAAAAACATTATTCCAATCCAATTATCCTCTAAAGTCTGTCTGCATTCCTGGAGTGGAAGAAGCTGAACAATTGGAACCCAGAGAGAACATTCTTGAGCTCAAATTAAAGATTGATTTGGTCACAACACAGCAAATGAAGACGAGGTCAATGCATTAACACAGTTGTGATGAAGGCCAAGAATGTCCTAATCAAATTTAACATGGCCCCTGCTGCCTGCTGCTTGACCTCATACCTTTAAATCCAGGTCCGTTGACATAACGGCCAGAACTCTGAGATGAAAGGATTCCTGCAGTAGTTTCCAGACCTCTTCAGCTCCACAGAGGCTGCCATCTGGGGAACAGCAAACTTGCCGCTTTCACACACAAACACAGACTGTGGAGTTTCAGAAGAAGATTTTCCTCCTACATTTTTGTTTTCTTTAAAGAAGCGGAGGTCGTTCACTCAGTCTGGTGAATATTCTTTGTCTTGTTTTTTTTTTTTCTGAGCAAAAGGCTTCAGTTGCCAGGATCTGTCGCATATCTATGCTGTGACTCAGAGCTTCCCCTCAGCAGTTTGTTTGTGTTTACGAGGTGCAAACTCTAATGAACTATTAACAGTCACTTTCCTGTCGAGGTGTTGTTTGCGGTTTTGTAGAAAGCAGGAAACATGCGTGTAGAGCCAAGACGGCAGGCTTCTCACAAATGGGTTGTCGCCACTGTACGTCTAATTAGAAGCCGCCAAACACCTTACAAGGCCACATGCTTGGGTTGTGATTAGCAGTGTTTGGAAAAAGGCAGACAGGAAGCTGGCTCTTGTTTCGTTGGGAGTGAGGTCCGTAAAATCGAATAAAAAGTGAAAAGAAGTTGCAGGAGGCTCGAGGGAAGCAGGGATGAAGATAATTTCACATGGACCTCGGCAGCTAGGGAAGGGGGGCCAGTCTATAAAAGGACATGGGAGACACGGGATTGGCTGAGACGGCAGATCAACAAACCTCTAGATTGGTCAGGGAGGCGAGAATGACCTGAGTGGAATGAAGAAACTCTCCAAATAAGGAAGAGAGCTGTGGGAGCTGACCTTCAGAGAGACGAGCCGGAGGAGAGGGAGTGATGAAAGGACGAGCGCTGGGATGTGAGGGGAGCAGGAGACAAGGCAGAGTGTGTGTGTTTGGGGAGCTGAAAGCATGGAAATTAAACTACCTCAGAGTCCCCTCCCCCGCAGAAAGCACTGCTGGGTGTAAAACACACAGATAAACACCCACCAACATACAGCAACTTGAATCTGAGTTTATTTCATAAGGGACAGAGCTTATTAAAGAGAAAGTATTTTTAAAACCAACTTTTTTGACATTTAAATCATGTTATAATGATGTTTCCTCATCAAAGACATACCTGGAGTTTGCTTTAGATTCTTTCATGCATGTTTGAGAAATGCTTTAATTTCCCATGGCAACCATTCAGCTGTGCCAAACACCTTAATGGACATAGCTCCACCTTTGAGATGGAAAACATCCTCACAGCTACAGTTTCCAAGTTTCCCCTGACAGAGCAGTCCTCTACCACAACTCCTCCACTCAGCTCCTTCAGACTAGCCAGCAGCAATTAGCAAACACCTGTTGGAACTGCTGAGCTGATAATACGAGCTACTGCTCAGTGAAATGCTGGTAGAAATGTAGTTAAAGGGTTAACAGAGGAGCCATGTTTTTATGACTTTCTGAAGGTGGAGTTTCAGAAAGAGCAGGAGATTTTAAAGAGACAGAGACCTGATTTGATCTTCCAATTTCTTTTACATCATATTTGAAGAACGCAGCATTTTCACAACAACTAAAGGTGACATAGTTACTTGATTGTGCTGAAAAGTGACTCTTATGGTGACATAAGAATGTCACAGTAAAAGTTGCAAAAGATTTCAGACTGGGCTGGGATCTTTTGCAAGATGCTACAAGTTTCATTTTGTAGCAGGACAGCAGCTTTAAACATACAGCCAGAGCCACAATGAAGTGGTTTAGATGACATGATAGAAATATACATGAAATTATGTGTCTGTGCCTGGATATTGAAACCAAAATTCACGAATAATCTTCATGCAGTCTGACTGAGTTAAACATATTTTGCATAAATCTATGGGCTGAAATAACTGCAGCAAAAAGCAGTTCCATTAAATACTATGGAATCCCATTTCTGCCATGAAAAAAAAGCCCAACAGGAAGTCATAATTTCCGGTTCTAAAGTCATATGACCAAGATATTTTTATTAGAATTTTCTGAGTTCTAAAGTCATATTTACTAGAATAATTGTCATAACCTCAAGAATGAAGTCAGAATTTTAACTTTTAATGTCAAAAGTTTAAGATAAAATGTCATAAATTCAACTTTCAATTATAATTAAAAGGTATAAAGTCATAATTTGGACTTTCAGTCTTTAATGAGATTCAAAGTCATGAAATAGTTGATTTTTTACTCACTTATTATGACTGAAAGTAAAAATTATTTGGTATTCAGTGAGAATTATGACTTAGAAAGTTGAAAATGTGACTTCCTGTTAGTTTTTTTTCTTTCTTTCATGGCGGAAATGAGATTCCATAAAATACTGACTCTGGGGCTGAATACAAATGCACCATGCATACTTTATATGTATTTGTAACATGTAAAAAACATGTTACAACATATGCTTTGTTAAGGTCCAGACTCACAAAATCCCAACAACATATCGAAGCTGTAACATGAGGTCTGCGGGGTGTGAATACTTCTGGATTATGTAAACACAGACCGGGGAAGACATTTTTTCCTTCTGAGATCAATGCTTCTGTGATCAGGCTGTAGCTCAAAGTGGTAAATGTGGCTTATCTGCCAGTAGACACTCTCAGTTGGTTGACCACACAACTCCCACTTGTGGATCTCAATTAGAGGGCTCCGTAATGGGAACACACTCCACTCTCATGACACAGCTGTCACCAAGAACAAACACAGACGGGACTCGCTGTGATTCGCCCCTCAGAGTCAGAGAATCAGAGGTATGACTCGCTCCGTAGTCGAACGAGACTTCGCCGAGTCGCTGTCTGACCTCCCACCGGTAACTAGACTGGGCACATAAACCACCCCACTGGACTGCATCCCAGTTCTCCCACCTTCCACTGGTTCTGCCGTGACTCATCAGCCGGCCTGGAACGCGCCGGCTCTAAAAATAGAGCTATAACACACCAGAATAGAAATGAGAAATTCCTAATAACAAGAGCTTTGCTTCATGGCTCAAAAATGAGGAAGAAAATCCTTCTGTTGAGAAATTCTCGTGGAAATACTTGTGTGAATATAAAGCAGAACTATGCGGTCAGGATGGGAGTGCTCACACACGCCAAGCAGAGAGTCGGGCTCTTATATTATTCCCACACCCTAAAACAACACACACTGCATAAAGCTATTGTGCTCCGTGTGCTGGACACGTAGATAACGTCTTCATACACACCTCTAACATATGAGGGGTAATAATAAAAGAGAGATCATTCAAACCAAAGCTCTCTGTTAAAGGGTTAGTCCAAAATCCTTGAAGTGAGGTTTTCTGGAAGCAGCCAACATCTTAACTACTGTGGGCGAGTCACCTGGGTTTATACTGAATGAAGAGGCTAATATTGGTCAAAATTAAAGTGTACTCTACGGTCTTAAACCGTGAGTCTCAAAAAAAGGTCCTTTATATGAACATTAGCTTACAAAACCTTTTAAAAAACATCACTGAATCAGATGCTTATTTATGTAAAGGATAAAGAATATTTAGAACGGAAACAAACTTTGGTTTAGTCGGGTTTTCAAAAGTGGCAGGGATGTGACATCATACAGTAGCTCAAGAAATGTAGAAATGTAAAGGTACGCGCATTTGTTTGCTATGCATATTATTACGCTGCAAAATTCATGTGCTTTCTTTTGTTTTGTCCTTGTACAGTTTTGTTTTGTAATTTCTGTGAAGTATATTGACTTGTTGGTAATGATAGGTTCTTTTTTTCATCCAAGGAACTTGCTGATTGGACAAAAACAATCTCTGTCATTTCCTGGTGGTGACAGAAAATGACAATACCACAGAAATGCAGCTTTTGATTAAAACTACATAAAAAGTGTGGATTTCAAATCCGTTTGGAATTAGCTATTCGCTTTAGCATCCAGGAGCAACTTTTCTGCATTCATGCTAACTGAACACCTTCTTTTAATACAATATTTTCTGTCAATCAGATGTTAACAACCTAAGTATTTTTTTTCAACATAAAACTCAAACTACCTCCTCATGTGTTTTTAGGCACATAGTCCCAATTTAAAGCACAATCAGGTAACTGTTTAACCTCGGTTGTTTAAAAAATATTGTATATATCAAATTTGACCTAAAATCTTTTTTTTTGTAGTTTAACCCCTTGAAATGAAAAATTCCTGCTCTTTCTGAGACTGTGCCTTGTGGAAGTCATCACAACATGACTCCTCTATTAACCCTTTAACAACGTTTTTACCAGCATTCACTGAGCAGTAGCTCCTATAATGAGTTCAGCAGATGCTCAATTTGCTAATTACTGCTGGCTAGTCTGAAGGAGCTGTGTGGGGGAATTGCTCTGTGAGACGGAAGCTGAGGAGGAGCTTTGTCCTCGAAGGCAGAGCTAGGTCCACGCAGGCGTTTTGAACAGGTAAATGGTTGCCATGGGAGACTAAAAGATTTCTCAAACATGCATGAAAGAATCAATGCCACACTTCGGGTGTGCTTTTGATGAGGGAACAACATCATAACATGATATAAATCTCAAAAATTTGATTTTACATAATACTGCCCTTTTAATATCTTGCTTTGTCTCTACATCTCTTTCCACAGTCGTCCTTCTAGTTAAGTTGTTTTAATTGGCATGAAAACTGGAGTCTTTCTTATGTCTACTTACTTGCTGGCAGATCAAAATAGGGCTGTGTAATAATATCGATTTTGCGATATATATTGATATTTTCTTTCCTAGAAAAAAATCAATATTCATCCGCAAGTGTCATAACATCCAACTGTCATCTTGCTCACGTACTGCTTGCTTCACTGGGAGAGTGATTAGGTCATCAGGCTTAGAGTGATTCCTTCAGATGTTAAGTGTCGAGGTTTAAAAGGTATCAAACTATTCAGAGTAGGTACTTGGTTCACTTTATTTAGTTTACAAATGCATGTAAGCTACAGTTTGTACTGTTTCAATTAAAAGAAACATGTTTTCTCACCACTACTTTGATTCATTTTGTCCAGCTGTTGACTTTAAGTCTGTGTCCAACCAGAGCCAGATATTGTGTAGTTGGTGCTTTTAATCAGTTTTCAGTTAAATTAATTCAATCCAACTTTATAACAGTCACAAAATGTCACCAAAATCACTCTGTCCCTCTAAAATCTTTCAGAAAATCGCAAAACTGTATTGAATGTTATCGTTTTCTGAATATTGTAATAAACGGTATATCATATCCTAAGCAGAATAATGTGTATTGTATCGTGAGATTATTGTATCACTACAGCCCTACTTCAAAACGTCTCAAACTTTAAAAAGTTTTAAGTTGTTGTAATACATACTGATGGTTTTTGTAAGCAGCTGCTTTCTGGCAGTGTGTGCTCACACTGTAGAGGGGAGGAGCCCTCAGAGCGACTGACTCATGCAGAGAAAAAGAAAGAGAGAGAAAAAGAGAGAGAGAGAGAGAGAAAGGCAGGGAGGCGGCCTGTGTCACTGTCTGGCTGCCCACAGCTATAAAAGCCGCTCTGTACCTGGCAGAGCAACACTGAGACGCTGCAGTGGTTCATTCACACCGAAGATCACCACACTAAAGGTAGACTTTTACTTTTCTTTTATTATTCTCTTGTGTCAACTGGGAGTTTATTCTGACAACATTACTTAGACTTTTGGGTTGGAATGAGAGAAAGGGAGGGAAATGTGCTTTTCTGTAACTTTTTAAGAGTTTCTCATAAAGTAGAGGAAAGTTTTCAAAAATGTTATCTCCTTTTATTTCTTGTTTTTATTATTCATAGTTTTCTTTTTTCGTTTTAGAAATCCAAATTACAAATGATGATGTATATTATTTTAGCTGTGCTGAAATCCTGCGCGTTCAAAGAGGCTGTCTGGTGTTTTTGGAAGCACCCAGAGGCTTGAGTTTGATACCCATTCATTTAGGTGAGGCCCATAAAGAGGGAGCCAGTTCAGACTGAGGAAACCAGAAGGGGAAAAGCATCACCAGAAACCCGTTCTCCCTCCAGACTGGTGTCTAACAAAGTCAGACTGTGTTTATGTGGCGGGGTTCGTGTGTTTGCCAGGCTCCCCGACGGAATCAGATGGATTAGTTAACACAATAGACTCTCCAGAGTGAGAAAGCTCGTGGCTTGCTGCGCTCCAACTCGTTTGCTGACTGATTTCTTCACTTTCTGCATCTCCTCCTCCTCCTCTTCCTCTCCTTCCACTCCTGCTGTTAATCCCATTTGATGGCGATCTCTTTCCCACTCCAATCCAAAGAAGAATGTCTTCAGCATTCCTGCAGCAGAGGAAACTCACTTGAACAGAGAATATGAATAGGAGAATGGATGAAGATGAAGCAGCCTTCATCTGTTTTATGCCTAGATATAAAACTCAAATGAATCTTGGGAGGGGGAGGCGACGGTGTAAGACGAGAAAGAAAGAAAGTAGGACAGGGAGAAAGTGTGCGACCGTGAGTTGTTGGAAAAGCGCTCTGTGCTTCGCTTTAAAGATTGTAAAAGAGAGGAGGGGTGTGGTGGTGGGGTGAGAAAACAGTCTGCTTCTATTTTATGTGGTGTGTGTGCAATTATAGACATGGGCAAGGGGAGGAGGAGGCAAGAATGGATGGTGGTACCCAGGGAGGAGTGGGGTTGAGAGTAAGTTGAGCCCTTTAGGAGAAGAAAAGCTGGAGTAAGACGGCGCAGCAGATGTGAACGCAGTGACTAATGGACTGTAGATGGATGCTTCAAAGTATTTTATTGGGTTTTACGTGACAGACCAACACAAAGTTCTGCAAAAATGGGAAGCAGAAGGTGAAGTCTCAAATCTTTCACAGGTTTAATTGTTCTGCATTTTAGCTCCATCCATCTTTCCCCCACAACTATGACTGACTTTGAAAAGCCTGATCCTCACTGTGTGATGTTGCCTCCATTGTTGTTTCATCTTGGGAGTTGTTGGGTTTTTTGCCACACAGAGTTTTGGAAAAGTTAGATTTCGATCTCTTGTGATTTAAGTTTGTTGATGGGCTTCTGGATTTTTGTTTATGGAGTGCAAAGTCATGACACGTTTCTTAAGATTTGTAAAATAAGAAGTTAAAACTGGATGTTTTATATGCCATATCACAATTATGCTCTGCTTTGAGTTGGGCTGATGGGTAAAATCCCATTAAAGTATCCTGAAGTTTGGAGTTGTAACTTGACATCATGTGAAAAAGTTCAAGGGTCAAGAAATCCTTTGAGTCTTCACTGCAAAAACACAAAATCATACAAGTATCTCTGAAAAGTGACTTGTAAGTGAGTTTCGTCTTATTTCAAGTGTAGTAAGATATTTGTACTAAAAACAAGACTATGCTAATACTTTGTATGATTTTGTGTCTTTGCAGTGTCTTAGCTAGAAATGCTCTGTTTTACTCTTTGGAGCTAGCTATCCTAAAATTCATTGCCAATAAACTGTATTTTGACAATAAATGTGTCATAAAACACGTCGCTCTGTTCAGCAAATGTCTAAAAGCTGCTGATGTGACACATTTCTGCAGAACCAGGTGACCAAGGGAGGTCAGACGTCATCAACCAATCAGTCTGCACGTCATTTCATGTATGAGCTCACTCTCTGTGACAGATTAACATGATTTTACTGCTTCAGGCGAGTTCATGCAGAGACACACGGCCATGATGGCGCAATGCTCACTGACAGCGAGGCAGCGTTTAAACACAATGATAATGTGATTAATCTTCAGCAATCGGGGGATTTTAGTCTTGCTGTATCGCATTGTATTGTTTTGCAACCAGAAACCTCTAATATGTTTTTATTTGTATTTTATGTGGTACATTGTGATACTCACAAATAAAATCCAGAACAATATCCAGTTGGGTTTTATTTAGAGGGTATCAGAGTAAAAGGGGGTGCACTATAAATTAGCAGCATGCTTTTCAGGAATCCCTTTTGTAATTATGCTCCACTTTGTACTAAATCTGAATTAAACACATGAAGGGTTGCGGCTTCAACTGTACACAATTTCCACCTCGTGTTTCTGTGACCCTCAAATCCGGTTTCACTTTCCACCATAAATCATTAATGAATAGCAAAGTCCCGAGGCGTTACCTAGCCACAGAGGTGTTTGCAGAAACAAATATTCAGAGGTGTAATACAAACACGCTGGCTTTATAAGCTTTATAAGAGTCTAGTCTCTCCCCCTCCCTCTTCTGCTTTTGGAGGCGCGCAGGCAGAGACTCGGTCGTCTCCGCGTTGTTGTTGTTGTTTACAGAAGGAAACCCCTCATTACTGCCGACATACACTCAACAACTTCCTGCTCGCTTCCTGTCTTCAGCTGGCGAGGATAATAAAGCGGCTCCATCGTTTACGGCCAGCTGCAGAGCTGGCAGAATAAAAATTCCTCGTTGGCTCTCTGCTTACTTGCTCTGGTCCTGAACTGCAAAAAACATAAAAGGTCAACTAGTACAAAAGTACCTTACAAGTCGCTTTTCAGCAAACTATGAGAGTTTTATTTTAAGTCAATAATTCTTTGAATATTTATGGAAAAAGTACTAGTTATAAGTGGATTAATCTACTGATGGAACAAGATAATTTAACTTATAACATTTGGAAAACTTAGAACTAGTACCTAAGTAATTATTGACATAAAACAAGCTCCTAAATCTTGCTGAAAAGTTACTTGTAGGTTAGTTTAGTCTTTTTTCATGTGTACTGAGATATTTGCACTAAATACTAGACCAAAACGTCGTGGTAAGATTGTGTTTTTGCAGCATGGAACAAGGAGTTTCCAGTGCGACGTGGGCCGTCAGAGTTCAAGTAGGCAACAAAGAGCAAACATGGCCTGTTACAATGCTGGGGTCTCCATTTATTAAAGCAACATGCTGCTGTATCTGGCGCTTCTCACTGAGCCTGAAACATCACAGCGCTGTAAAACTCTCCCTCAGCGACGTTACCGTCAGCCTGCTACACGGTCTGGTTATTAGGCTTTCAGAAATGTGACGGAGATTTTCTTCCTCCGAATTTGTTAAGAATGTACAAACCCGACCCAAAGAGACCTCCTCCGTCGAGTCCTCCAGGAGAGAGGGGGCACAAAGACGGAGAGAGGCCTCCGAGATGGAAGATTAATTGCGTCTTCCAGTCGGAGCAGCACACAGAGGAGCTGAAGTGTTCTCTCTGTGAAGCGAACGGCTTTGTGGGCCAGTTGGCCTGAAGCAGAACAGCAAAACACAGGACTGTTGGCGTGGCGACACAGGAAAACTTCCCTACTAATTAGACCCCGCTCTGACATATGGACAGACAATAAAAGGAACAAATGGAAATCTGCTGAAGGTTTCTTGTGAGAGACATTTACAGAAACTACAGGTCAGGGTAGCAGCAGCTGAGCTCAGGTGGATTATTAAGAAGCAATGCCTGGTGGGACGACTCTGTTGGACTTTGCGGTCAAAGATTTCTGGGAGTGGGAGCTGGAGGCTGATCTGATTCTGGACAACCTCTGGCTGGTAGCTTGATTGATCCAAATTCTCAAGTGGGACATGAAAATATTTACACAGCTGGAAATAAGACCAGACTGACCGTTTAAACATGAAACGAATGTTTAAACCAGATTCAGATGCAGCTGTAATTTGGCTGTAATTATAATCTTCTTGCACTAAGTAGTTTTGGAGGACGAGAGCTGCCAAGCCATGACAGATTTCTTGAATCTGCATTTAAACTCTGTGGAAAAGCAGGATAGTTACAAAGTTCTTGACAAGCCAAGATCCTAATTTTGTGACCAAATTCCGATCCCTGATTTTTGTGGAGCTCTACCTGCAGATACAGATTTAACAGCTGAGACGGGAGATTTCAGAACAGCAATGACAGTATTTAACAAGACAAGTTGTAAATCAAAGTAAAACTGGCTTTTGCATCACATGCTAGCTTAGTTACGATGTTGTAAAAGCGTTGCTCTCTCTCGCTCTCTTGCAGCTGGAATAAAAAGTAGAAATGACAGCCTATGTGGTAGGAAACAAACCTCTTAGCTTGTGATTTTGGTGACACACTTCTAAAGAAATGTATTTCCACCTTGAGCTGGAATTTGTAACTTCCGTGACCAACCTGAACTCACCATTCATCGATTTATTTTTGCGACTCTGCCTCCTATTTCCATTTTTTTAATTCCAAAAAGAAATGTAACACAAGTACGTAAAAAAGGAAGAAGAAGAAGAAGAAGAAGAAACCCTGATGAATGCCTAAAAGACCTTTGAAGTGTGCTCATGCTGAGCCAGTAAAGCAGTGAGGGATGGGGCCGTGAGGATATGAAGTGTGTTTCCTTTCTGCCGGCCGCTTCTGCCTGACGCACTGAGAACAAAGCCAAAAAAGGAATGAAACTGCTGCGGAGCGCCGCGAGCTTCGCCAGCTGCCAAACTATTCCTGTAAAAGCTCACTTTCTTTGGAGGCCTGAGGAGGAGAGCTTTGGAGAAATGTAAAGGAAAACGTACACAAAGAGGCAGACATGTTGAACCAATTGTGTTGCTTCTTTTTTTTTTCTTTGCGGTCAGTGAGAAGCGTAAGGAGAGCACCAGGTGGGGACGAGCTGGAACGATCGGAATGGATGCTTGTGGATTAATGGGTATTTATTTGGGCCTGTGAAGTCCACTCTGGAAGGAAACGCATAACCAAAATGAAAAACCAAAATGGCTCAGAGAGACTAATCAGTCATGCTGCTGTTGGCAGCAGGACCTAAAAGGAGTGTGTGGGGGGGGGGGGGGGAGGATTACAGGAATAGGGGGGTGCACTGTCACAGATAGGAAAAAATAATTGAAACACTCCACTGATTATCTAACATCTGGAAAAGATTTGGGCACGTGAACTTTGTGGACTCCAGACAACATGCGGGCGCGCGCCGGGATGTACAGTATTTTCTGAGCAGTGGGGAACTTCTCATTCTCACATGCAGCACAACATGCTGCACAACATGCTGCACAACATGCTGCACAACATGCTGCAAGATTTACAGCTTCTCAGGCTTTTCCTAGAGACCAGTGTCGTCTTCCTGATGAAAGCGGGGAGCGGCGCTTCAGGCCTGTGGTTGCTATAGTTTGTGAAGACTCAAAGGAGACCCATATTGCCCTCATTTACAAGTTTGGAATGTAATTTTGAGAGCCTGTTGGAGAGGATTTATATACATGCTGCGTGTTGCTGCTGTCTCTGGTATCAAACGTTTTCTGAAATCCTCGTGTCTTTTTAAGGCCTGTTCCTCGAAGGATTCTGTTTGGTTAGCCGGCAGAAGCTCAAGTTATACAAATAATTATACAAATATAACATGTCGGAATGTAAATTGCTAAGAAAGTAAACCCTAAACCACAATACCTTGCAAAATTATTCACATCTCAGAAACTTTTCCACATATTGTTTACCTTAGAAGCAAAAGCTGCTATGTGTTTTATTCCCGTAAGGTCCAGCTATGTGGTAGAACTACAAAGTTTCTCAGAGAAAGTTTGCTCTAATATGAACATTAGGACTATGAATACTCCTCAAGTAGTATTCATAGTCCTGCTGTAAGAGCCATTACATGATCAAAGGAATCCTTCATTTGTTGTGTTTTTAAGTTTATGGACTTCACATACATAAAAAAAGACATATACAGCCACCCTGAAATAACAACACTTGGTTTCTTTGAAACTTTACTAGTTCATGTAAAGTTTGGTGGAGGATAGAAATGTGGAGCAGATGACATCCGAGAAACTCCACCGTCTCTCCTCCACAATGACATCGCAGGACAGTCACCAAACTGGACAACCGCAGCTGTGAAAACCCCCAGACAAACAGCTTTTCATCATCTGGATAAACGACCCGCATGTGTCACAGTTATGTTTTCTTCTTTCAGCAAAACATCCAAGCAGGAGTCATACCAAACTGTGTTTCACAGAGCAGAAACCGGCCTCTGCAGCTTCTATTATCAGTTTTCTAGGCTGCAAGCCGGAGCCAAACAACAGCAGTCTGACTCCTACAGCGCATTTAAAGTGCTGTCAACAGTCTGGCTCTTTGTTAACGGCTACAAGCTGATAAACTATCAGTCCCTGCTGCTCGTGCAGTTGTTTCCTTCCTAGAAGTCGGACATATTCCAGTTTCACCAAACCTGGTGCCTGACGCAGCCAGGAATAACAATAAATTCTAGACAGTGGTCAGAGAAACATCAGACGTTTCTAAAGGTTAAACTCTGTCAGTAGTTCTCTCACTGACTGTAGCTGATGTATTGCAAAAAAAGAAAAAAACATCTTACCAAGTATTTGTGGTCTGTTTTCTAGTAGAAATATCTTGAAATACACTTGAAATAAGACAAGTGTATCGATTAGGACAAAAGAAGTGGTGGTTCCAGTGGATCTAACACTTTTTCATCAGCATTAAATAATTATTTACTTCAAACAAGCGCCCGTATCTTGCTGAAAAGTGATTTGTAAGTTTGTTTTGTCTTATTATATTTGGTAAGACTTTGTGTTTTTGCAGTGTAGAACCCTGTTGTTGTCGTTGTGGAGAAACTGAAAACAGATGCTGGGTTTTGTAGCTTTTTTTCCCTCAGCTTTGCCGCGTTACATCCGCCCTCCACCTGCTGTAAAGCGGTGAGGATTAAAGGAAGCTGACCTGACTGAGTCTTCTTCTCCTCTTCCTCTCAGGAACGCGGCCCAGCTGAAGCAGCTGCAGGACCAGATTCTGTTGGAGCAGCAGGAGGCAGCCATCTGGCAGCAACAGCAGGAGCACATCCAGGACGTCCCGCCTCCACCCTTGCAACTCCTTCAGGAAGCACCTCCACCTGCTCCGACCTCGCCGCCTCTCCCCCCGCCCCCCTCCTTCCAGGAGCTGGAGAGCAGCACCACCATGCAGGCCAGTACCTTCAACTACGCCCGGCCCAAGCAGTTCATCGCTGCCCAGAGTCCAGGCAGGGCAGCCTACGTCGCCCACTCCTCTGGCTCCTCTGGGTCCAGCCTGTCCTCCCCGCTGTCTCCACCCGCCTCCCACAAGCCCTTAAACCGGGTCGCCCTGCCTCCTTTCACGAAGGCCGGCAGCGTTGAGTCTCCAACCTCTCCCTCCTTCCCGCCTCCTCCTCCGCCCTTCCTCAGCCCCAGCAACCTGTCCTCTCCCTCCTGCCCCGGCCAGGACTTCCCCCCTCCTCCGCCCCCGCCTCCTCCTCATGTCTCCATGTCTCCAGTCAGCTCGGATGTGTCGTCGCCGTTCTCCTCGGTGCCCCCGTCTCCCGCCTCCAGCTTTCTGTCCTCGGTGCTGCCCTCCAGCCCCTCCACACCCGGCAGCCCCACCGTCAACAGCCTGGGCCTTCCCAAAGGCAACGGCACCATGTAAGTGTCCAATTGTCACACATTTGTTAATATGTTCAGCTGCTGCGGTTCTCGTTCACACTGCACTGTGACAAACAAACCAAACTAGTGGAAGACCTGTTTCCCTCCTCGCCTGTGGTGGCGCTGCACAAAGAACAACAGAAAGAAATGCTACAGAAACCTCTGAAGAAGACATGAGCTCAACTACATTCTTCACAGAATGTAAACAAAAATGGTTGTAGAATTTCTGTTTTGTAATAATAATATAGTTTATCTATAAAAGGCTTTTAAAGACACTCAAAGATACAGTAATTTGATTACAAACAGCAGCAGTAACGACAAGCAATCAGGGAAACAAAAGACCACAATGCAGTTCTCCTGCTGACGTTTATTTTGGTTGTATTTACCCAGAATGCCCTGCAGTATAGTGTGCTTCCTGCTTTTGGAGCAGTCTCTAGTCCACTTGCATTCACATATGCATTCAAACCACACCAGAGTTCACTTCAACCAGACAGAGACCAAGGTTTGTAGGAGCACATTCACTCCTCCACAAACCAATCAGAGTTTCTGGACAAATGAACCAGAGCTGGATTAAAGTGGACTAAACAGGGATGGCTACACTCTACCCTCCACTGTCTGTATAGAGTTAAGCATTGTGTCAAGCGAGATATTAGAGGCTCTTTCTACCCAGCATGAACCCATGACAGAGCCCAGTTGGACGTTAAAGTCCAGGCGGGAGGCTTAGACGGATGAGAAACGACATGTTTACATTTTTATACGACATGTTTGAAAAAGAAAAACTAGATAAAGCAGCAAGAGGGAAAGTAAAGTTTACCAAAGGTGTAACGGCAAGAAAATAAACTCTCTGACCTGAGAGGGAAAGGTGAGACCAAGTCAAACAAATACTCACACATGCCATTAATTTCATAAATGCAACCAGAGGAAGATCCAATTGAGTTTATTTTTTGTTTATTCACACGTCAAACGTGGAATAATAACTGAAGTGCTTCAGTTTGGGAGTCCAGAAGCCTTAGAATGGCTTTGTGGCCCTTTTATAGACACATATATTAAAATTATTTTTTAAATTTATTCTTGAATTTCTTCAGATCAGGCCGTGGTTTATCTGTCTTTAAATGTTATCAGACAGATTCTACTTAAAAATGTTCTCCCACCTCTTAACACAAGTAAATGAAAGAACAAATATATCTGATAAAATATGCTTTTTATATTTTTAATGAACGTTTGTTTTGCTGATAGAGAATAAAACATTGTTACACTGAAACCAGGCGTCTATCTACACCAGCTCATTCTCCAGAATTTGAATTGATTTTGTTTTCCTAGTGCGATCAGCAAACAATTTATAAAGTATTTAATTTTTATCTTCAAGCTTTTGCAGAGCTAATTTGCCCTTATACTGCAAGGCAACCAGACCCACCGCAGTGTTTGCCTGAGGTTCCTGGACGGGACACCAGGAGAAAATCTAAATCAAAGAACATTTCTTTACATTCCAAATTAAAAACATGGAACAAGAAAATGAGACGGTGCTGCTCAAAGTTTGAAATTTAGTGGAGATTTAAGAAATGAAGTGGCGTGTGTGATTAATCTGTAGACAGAGGATGGAAACTCCCCTCACTGTCCTCTGCAGGGCTGCCTTGAGTTCACATCCACGTATGATCCATCACTTTTATAATTTCATGTCAAAATCCCACACCTGGCCCCGTTGATACTTTCATTTTGCTCTTGGTTGATAAAAATCTGCAGATCCTTCCTCTCTCCTAATGAGAGGGGAAAGTTTTCCCATTCCACCTTCATCTCTCCGCTGGTTATTTTTCATCTGCCCCTCACTCACTCCTGCACTCCCTCTCTCACCCTGGCATTCCTGCTGCATTCGTAGAGAGATAAGAAGATACAGAGAGGAATGCAATAGCTGGACATGTCCAGATAAGGCCTAAGGAGAGACAGAGAGAGAGTTCTGGTAACGATGTAACAGGAGGAAAAAGATTTGAGATTGTAGGAGCGTGTGTTGCAAAGAAGCATGACTTTAATGATGAGTTTTGTTTTTTTTTTATCTTTCTTTCAGCAAAGTGTTTCCGAGGAAGTCGTCTGTCACCAAGACGCCTCGCGTCGTCTCCGACTCCGACATCCAGGGTTCCAAGGACGCCGTCATCCAGGATCTGGAGAGAAAGCTGCGCTTTAAAGAGGAGCGCATTAGCAACGGTCAACAGGTGTGTTTTCATCCGTGTGTGTGTGTGTGTGTGTGTGTGTGTGTGTGTGTGTGTGTGTGTGTGTGTGTGTGTGTGAGCTCCTGTCAGCGAGCGTGATCACCTTTTAACATGGATTAACACGCGCTAAGAAAAACGAAAAAAGCAAATTAAAAGATTGCAGTTTGATGAAAGCAATACTCATTCAGCTTCGGTTGGATTTACCTTTGAATGAATGTGAGACGTTTCAGCAGTGGACCTGAACGCAGCTGCCACCCGACCCGACGGCGTGCGGACAGGTGTTTTTGTGCGGCTGACCCCACTAACCAACGCTGACCTCATTAATCCCTGATTGCAGAGGTTAACCTATGAGGAGAAGATGGCCCGTAGGCTCCTGGGGGCCGACAACGCTGCCACAGTCCTGAACACACAGGACACAGAGGAGGAGCCGGTCACACAGGTACGAGGGGCCCTTCACACCGGGGACCGACACCGCTGGGGCCAGATGCTCAAATTACTATTATTATTATTATTATTATTATTATTATTATTATTATTATTATTATTATTATTATTATTATTGTTGTTGTTGTTATTATTATTGTTATTCACAGTCCTCACAGGTGGATGAATGGAGAATTTTTATCCTCTAAAATTAGGGAGCGTCAGGGTTCATACAACACCCTGAAGTCTTGATCAAGATTTCTGCATGAAGTCCTTAAAAGTCTTTATATTCAAACTGCACTGTTTAGTAATAAAGTCCTATCCAAAATTTTATTAAAAGCCAAAATTTGGAGAAAAACAATTTACAGCTGAAACCAGATATTTTCTACAAGACTCTTTTTTTCCCTCACTCTCTGAAGTTAAATCAGACTAAACATGTCAGTAAGAATCACCAAGATTATTTATATTTGCTAAATGCAACAACACTTGGTGAGAACATTTTATAGAATTTTTTAACTTTCTTTGTTTATTGTGTTTGAGGTAATTTACCTGAACAATATTTATTTAAATTGTGTTAATGTCATAAATATTCATCATTCCTAATGGCCCGATGACTTATTGACTCATTTAGATGAAATAAATGTTCACTCATGTTTGGCTTTGGATATTTTATAGCAACATTGTTGAAATTGGGAATTTTTTTGTGAAATTATTAGTGCGTTGTTCTCGGAGCAGTTGGGTTTATAAGGAGTGTGCAAAAGAGACATTTCAAAACAAATCTAGTTTCTGCTGTAGAACACGATCACAGGATATAATTAATAACAATAATAAATGATGACATATTACAGTGATTGGAAAACATATTTTGTAGTTCATTTGTATTGTCTTTATCTCCAAACTTTCCTTAAAAATGCTTCAAGTTTACAGTGGGAACCTGCACGAACCCAGAAAAGCATCATATAAATCCCCTTAAACTTTTTTTTCCATTTTATCACATTACAAAACACAAACCTTTAATTTTGATTTCATGTGATCAGACACCAAAAGTGTGGTGAACATCCAGATTTTAGTTTAAACATTTCATGAAGCACATCTTTCACATTAAAGTATTGACTCAGGGGAGCTGAATTCAGTTACATGCGGCACTTTTCAGATTTTCTGGAGAAAAAAAACCCACACATCGTTTCTCTCCCACTTCACCATTATGCATGACATTAGTTGGGCCATCACACAACACTCTGATGCGACGCAGTGGAGTTTGTGTTTGTAACATGACAAGATGCGGGAAGTTGGAGGGATGAAACGAAACATCAGAGAGAAAAGAATCAAACAAGCTTTGAGTGTCTGTTTATGAAAACCTTGTAGTCAGTAATATATCTGAACGTCAACAAACTCTAAATAATGTTTTGGAACACATGGTTACAGTTAAATGTATGAAATCAAAAGGGAAATATTGCAAACGTCTGGCTGTGAGTAAGTCTCTGTTGCGTGTCGACGTTGTTCCTGCATCTGGCCCCAGCAGGGGAGTATCACACAGGCATGGAAACGTTTCACCAACACGTCCTCACCAGAGCGGGTTGTTTCTTTCTCCCCCCCTTCACTCTGCTGCATGTTCACTGTTTGACACAAAGACTCTTTCTGATGACCCTCCTATCTCCCGATCGCCCGTCGGCCCCGCCCTGAGCAGCGGCGGTCCCGCCGGCCCGCCATAAAAAGCTCTGTTTATCCAACCCTCTGTTGTTCCACAGCAACATCCAGCTAGCGCTAATGTGGCCGTTTGTCTTACTCAGAGCCAACGAGCCAGTTCTGTTGAAGGGAACAAAAATAGCAACAGTTCCCGGAACCGGTTGTGTATTTCAAAGATGAGGCGTCCATTTCCAATTATGTCAACCGAGAAAAAGGCTAAATTTGAAACAACGTGAAGGTACAGCTGCTAAACGGTGAACACAGAGGGTTGACAGGTCACTTCTAAACACACCAAGCTGCTCCATGTTTCCATTTCTTTGTGACTCTTTGCATGGAGAGCTGGAGTGGTTGGAGCACCAGCAGCGCTTGTTTCCCCTCACTGTGTGACGCTCAGAGCCAAACACACTCAACCAAAACGTGTGTTTTCTCCCAACAGGAAGACAAGTCAGCTGATGCAGAAACTTACCCTCAAAAGGTTCATTTCAACCTTCTCTTTCCTGACGCAGATTTTTTTTCTATTTTTTATTATCCACACCGTTTTTAGATCTGCCAATTGAAATCACACTGATGTGTTTTTAGAAGTTAGAAAACCAGACATGTGAGTCCTGTCCCTGGTTTCTACAAGCATAAAAACGTCTCAGTGCATCACTGAAATATTAATATCCATTCCAACCACACACCTTAATGTGTTTTACTGGGATTTTGCACGATGGACCAACACAAAGTTGTGAATTTATTTCCAATCCTCTGATGCCTCTGAATGAAACCTTCAGAAGTCACCAAGTTATCTGAACCACTAGCAAATAAATGAAGCAGACATGGAAGAAAGAAAAAGAGGAACTTTGTGTAGCGTTTTAAGCCAAACACTTTACATCCTCTGTGAAACATGGTCATGGCAGCATCATGCTGTGGGGAGGCATTTCTAGAAGAAAACCTGTTAGACTGATGGAGGTCTGTACGCTAGAAAAATGGTTTATGTCAAAGATCATTCGGTAACACTTTATTTGAAGGGGTGTGCATGAGACTGACATGACACTGTCATAAACATGACATAACACCTGTCATGAACATAAAGAAGTCTTTATGAATGTTTATGACAGTTGTTGTGAAGTGTCATTTGGTAAATAAGGAAACTTTTAATCTATAGTTGCTCTAAAAGTTGCATTAAAAGTGCCAACTTTGCATGATTTTGTAAATTATGATAATTTAATGCAAAGTTGATATTTTTAATGAGCTTTTAATGCAACTTTTAGAGCAACTTTGCATTAAAAGTATCATTATTTACCGAATGACACTTCATGACACCAGTCATAAACATTTATAAAGACTTATTCATGTTCATGACAGGTGTTATGTCATGTTTATGACAGTCATGTCAGTCTCATGCACACCCCTTCAAAGTGTTACTGATCATTCTTACATTAGAATGGTCCAGTCAAAGTCCAGACCTAAACACATCTGACAAAACCTGAATGTTTGCATCAAGAGGTTCTCCATCCAATAAGACAGAGCTTAATGTCGCCCAACATCTTGAAAGGTCTAATTTGTCAGAAACGTGTTTTAAAAACAATAAAACCTTTTCCTTCTAGTTTATCATTATGCAGCATTTTGTGTTGCTTCATCAAATCAAATCCCAGTAAAACACATTTGTGGTCGTGACAAAAAGTGAGGAAGACTTTTGTTACGTGCTATTCAGAGTGTTTTGCTGCTAAATCGTTACGTCTCAGAATGACGCACGTCGTTTCACGTGTTGTTCACGTCTTAAGCAGCGAACAGCCCCGTTTTTCAGTCCGGTCCTCAGAGAATCGGGCTCGTCTTGGTGTGATCTCGGGTCGGCATTGGCCTCCTCTCCTCGTCGGCTCAGGAGGATTAGCACCGGCTCTGCAGCTGCGCCCGAGGCCTGTCATTATCTGCGGGATGTGTCATCACGCTGAGCTGCTCTGCAGATGTTCCTCCGCAGAGCGATGAGGGATTGATGGGGATGGTGGTGGAGGAGGAGTGGCTCATCTAGGGGGGAAAGGACTGGGAAGCTGAGGGGAAGAGTTCGGCTCTATTGGGTGACGATGAAAACGAGTTAATGAACCTTGGTGCTCTGTCTCTGCACGCTTCTCAGACTCTCTCTGGTCTAGACGTCTCCTGACTCGCCCCGTGTGTCTTGTGTTCAGGAGTACAAAGTGTCCAGCTTCGAGCAGCGCCTCATCAGCGAGATCGAATATCGCCTGGAGCGTTCTCCGGTGGAGGAGTCGGACGACGACGTCCAGCACGACGAGGACTCCGCCGGCCAGGGGGTGGCACCCTCCTTTGACCAGAAGCTCAAACACTACAAGGTGTTCGAGGGCATGCCGGTCACTTTCTCCTGCAAGGTCCATGGAGACCCCAAACCAAAGGTGCCCACCACTGATTCACACGGTTTCATGGGATCACACTTTTTCCTTTCACACGACTTTCCATCAGTACACTTGGATGCATTGTTCTGTATCCACAATCTTCAGAGATTACGTTTTAGTGACCTACCTACATGAATGTCCTTAAAAAACAAGCCATCATCATCCTACCACTTCCTGTAGTCTTCTTTGTAGTTTTTGTCAGTAGTAACATCCGGTTGTTGATCACATGGCTCTTGATGTGCAATAAATGCATAAAGAAGTTTCTGAATTACAGAAATAAGTAAAGTTTTGATAATAGTCTAACTTCTTAAGAAGAGCCCGGTGTCTATCTGTTATGCCTGAGTTATTTCTGAAGATAAAAGGGACTGATGAGCAACCTGCTGTAAAAATCACAAGAACATAGAACATAGAATCACAAGAACATCTGAAAATATGACGTTCACAGAAAATCACAGTATAGCAACAAAACTTGAGTGTTGGGTTTTTGCACCTTTTCGTTGCAGGTATATTGGTTTAAAGACGGCAAGCAGATCTCCAAGAGGAGCGAACACTACCGGATCAGCCGGGATCCGGACGGTGCCTGCTCCCTGCACACGGCGGCAGCCTCACTGGACGACGACGGAAATTACACCATCCTGGCAGCAAACCCAGACGTAAGTCAGAAAAAAAAAAGTTTATCTGGGAGGCTGCAGATAACGCCCTGCTGGCCTGAACAGGAAGAAGGCGTTGAATGAAGCAGGAACTCACTAACACCCTCAGAGGGGTGAAAGGTTCATGTAGGACAGGCTGTAGAGCAGAGCTCTCCTGCTTTATCAGACACATCTAATTTCCTCCTGTTTTGTCTGACTGCCAGTCCTGGGTTCAGACTCCAGCTCTCTGTCCTCCCACTGCAGGGCCGGGTCAGCTGCACCGGCAGGATGATGGTTCAGGCGGTGAACCAGCGCGGCCGCAGCCCACGGATGGCTCCAGGTCACATGCGCAGGTGAGGATCTACAGCCAGCTGCTTGTTTTTTCTCTTTCTTTATGCTGGGTCACATTGCTTGATAGTTAATTAGCGGCTTTTGTTTAATCAGCTGCTGACTTGGCTAATCTGTTTCATTTTAAAAGTCAAGTGCAACCAACCAAGATCAAAACCACAATCGATGGAAATAAAGGGCGGTGTAAACGCTTGTAAACACTTGTAAACGCTTGTAAACGCGGTGTAAACCTCTGGGTGGACACATGGGTAAGAAGTGGAAGTAGAAAGGACTAAAATGTGAGAACTTACAGGCATGTCAGGGTAAATATGGGGTTCAGTGTAATATATTGCAAAAGACACAATCCAGAACTGCATTCTGGGAGATGTAGGCAGAATAAAGGCGTTAGCCACTCAACCTCTAGAGGCTAGCTAAGCCAGGCAGGTAGTGTCAACTCACTCCATGGCTTTGGTTACCTAGCAACAACCTGTTGGGTAACTAGTGCAGCAGCAGTTTCATGTTTCACCACTCTTCCTCAAAACTGCTTAAAAATAAAAAAACAAACAAAAGAAATGAAATCTGGATACAGCAGGAAAGGTCACCAGTTTGGCAGTATTTCCAATATTTAAAAGAAATAAACTAACCAATGTAACTACCGACTGAAACGCTTCTATTGTGATATGTTTTTCAGCCATTCGGGTCCAACATTCAAAAGGGCAAACAAAATAAAACCTGTACTTTTTTTTTAAGTAACAACATGTACATCCAGCTGCTGGCTGGCACGCCTGCAGCTGCAGCCCCTCACATTTCATCTCTGCACAGATTGAGGCCAGAAAAGCTTCCAGGAGACTCATATTTACACAAGTGTTTGCCATGAACTGAAATCACACTCTGTTCTTTGTTTAACTGTTCATTCAAAGAAAATCAGAGTGTTAATGAGAGGGAACACATGTTTGTTCTGACCTTGTATACACCGTGTGTACTCATACAAGGCCGGATAGTAAAAGATGATCACAGAGGCTGCGGACATAAAAACCACCTGTGAGCTGTTATCACCATGGACACGCCCCGATTAGATAACAGAGCCGCTTTGTTTTGGGTGAGAAGAGAGATCGAGATAACAATCGGTGCGTGAATGACAGTTTTTTTTTCCCTTTTTGTTGTTTTGAGTTTTTCTTTTATGTACAGCCTGCTTCAGGTGCGGGTGGGTCGGTGAGGTCACAGAGGATTCAGAGAAACACCTGAGATCACAAACAGGAAGAGGGTTGGTGTCAGATCTGACATAAGAGGAGAGCGATCATAGCTTTATTAAAATAATTGTTCTGGTTTGAGGGAGTTTTTCTTTCAGAAGTCAAACATTTTCAATTTAAGAGCAAGTTTCCTCTTCTACAAAACTCACGTTTCACTGTAGAAATATTGTTTGCTAACAAAATGCTTTGTTTCCCCTTAAAGCTGGTTCTGTGGTAAGAGTTTTGCACAGATATTTTCTGCTTTTTGCTGAATCATGTTTTACTTAAACTTCTGTTTACTTAAACCTCCGCCCTCCGAAAAAATGATTTAGCAGAAAAAAAATACTGTAATATAAAGCACAGATTTCATCCACTTCAAGAACAAGCCGTTTAACTGGAAGGAGAACAAATTTGTAAGGAAGATTTTGAGTTTTGAGAAGGACAGATTTTAAAACATCATACACTGATTTTTAGAAAGGCAATTCCCTTAAAATGTAGAGCTTAAAACGTTTTCTCTGTAAGTTTGTAATTCATTAGGTAAGACGTTGTTCTTCAATTAAATAGGGTTGAAACAATTAAAGGGATTAATTGTGATTAATCGATTATTGAAGTAAACGTCAACCAATTCAGCGATCAGTTGATCTGTAGTGTACAGACTGAAGAGAACAAGATATTCAGAGCCGTAATTAAGACAAAACTCTACAAAATATATTTCCATTTTACATTTAAGATTAAAAAAACTTTGTCTGCAAGTATGTTCTACTTAGAAAATCTAAATAATCTCCCATTAAGCTTATTTTGCTGTCCATTTATTATCATGTTTAACCTAAAACTATCCAACAGATCAGTCTTGAACTGTACCGGTGTTAAGTTGAGCAGAAGAGGTTGAGCTTTTCATATGTTGTTAAAAATATTTAATTTGCAACAACTGATAAATCGTACTCTAAATTAATGCTACGCTAACTGCATTTTAGGCAATTAAATGTTCATATTCTTATTTAAAAAAGAAATTGATTTGTACTTTTTAAAAGTATTTCTCTTAATGACTAAAATAAGCTTAAGAGGTTAAATAAAAATGGGCAGAATGTGCCCATTTCTTATATCTTGTTAATCAACTAATTGTCAAAATAATCGATTACTAAAATGATACACTTAATAAACTTCAGTTTGGCCTCTGTCCTTGCCTGCAGCAGGTTCTGCATGAAAACAGACTGATAACTATATGTGAAGAAAACTTGAGTAGCTTAGTTTGATGTTTACTCCCTAGCAGAGCATCGTTTATTAACGTCGGGAAAATCTGTGCTCAGCTGCAGTTTGCATCTCTGTTCAGTTCAAAAGTTGGTTCCTCTCTCTTGGGCTTAACCAGCCGCCCCAAAGATAATTTCACTCCCTTATCCGAGCTCACTGCTGTCCTCTGCATCTCCGCCAGGCCTCGATCCCGGTCCAGAGACAGCGGTGACGAGAACGACAACATCCAAGAGCGTCACTTCCGCCCTCACTTCCTGCAGGCGCCTGGTGACCTCATCGTCCAGGAGGGCCGCCTGTGCCGGATGGACTGCAAGGTGAGGACACACCCATGGCTCTAGCTGCCCCAGCCTGGAGGAAAGAAGGCCAGAGCAGTTCGTTGCTGCTTTTGCTTCTGTTTCGTCCAATCAGCTCCTGATAGAAACCATCTGGCCCATCGATTGGTCAATGCATTTCTTTTTAGTTTTGTTTTAGACGCTCTTGCTTTGTAGCAACAGAGACGCCCCTCACACCACCATGCTGATCTATTCTTATGTCATTTTAATTCAGTCCTTTGTTACCTGGCAACGTATAGAAACTCAATGAAGAAACAGGGATTATTTATTTAACCTCCTGTGATTTAAAAATAAAAAGTCTCCATCTGCATCAACCACCT
Organism: Micropoecilia bifurca; assembly: GCA_903067075.1. Classification (NCBI taxonomy): domain Eukaryota; kingdom Metazoa; phylum Chordata; class Actinopteri; order Cyprinodontiformes; family Poeciliidae; genus Micropoecilia; species Micropoecilia bifurca. The sequence goes on from CAEGAF010138093.1 coordinate 46,233, forward strand.
GTGCAGGACGGGCCACAAAAAGCCCCCGAACCGCACTTTGAACACCCTGTTCTATATTAAAAAAAAGCGGATAAGATCCTCTAAAATAACTGAGAATGACTGGGGAAGAAAAAAACCCAACTCCAAACCAACGGGAATATGATAATCATAGTAATACAGAAAGCGTTTTCAGATCCACCCTTTAATTCACTGTCTGCATGGCTCAGAGGGAGGCTCCATGTCAGCGCTGCCAAGGAAACAGTTCCACACTTTTTCCTTCATTTACTTGATTTAGTCTGTCTGTAAGCTCAAAGGAGACATTTGCTTTCTTATGAATGTCTCACCATGAATGGAGGGAATGCAAAGATGGAAGCCCTGAAGGACTGAGTCCAATTTCTGCTCGCAATTTTCCCTGCTCTTTTACCTCTTTGCAACATTTACAAACTACTTAAAGCTGCTTCATGTAATAAAATAAAACAGACCCACAATTAACTCTCTATAAAAAGACAGTCTTTTTATGCCTGTAAAAAAACCTGCTTTCCATTTTTTCTTGGTCTGTGTATTTATAGTGAAGATTTATCTCCAAGTCCTGTGTGGACAAAAAAACAGGCGGACCTCCAGACCCGTCCAAAGGAGCTTACAACGCTAAAACTAAATCTTACCAAAAGCTTTGGTTCTCGGTTCCAGTGCTAAAATTTTATCCCATTTGAAATCAGGCAAAACTATCTTACAAGTAACTTTTCAGCAAAGTATAGCAGCTTGTTTTAAGTTAATAATTCCTCAAGATTGATTAAAAAAACATAGTTTTAGTGGTAGATCTTTTGATTCATGAATAGTTCATGGTAGGCAAGCCTTGGCTTAACTTTTTTTTTGTAAATTAAGGGTTTGCAAAGTGATTTTTTTGCTTTTATTCTTCGTGTAATGTTAATTTACCAAAATGAAATGAAACTCAACAGACAAATTTCTCATTATAAGTGATATAGTCTGCCAGTGGAACCGGTATTTTTCCGTCAATATAAAGGAATTATTTACTTTTAAGTTACTTTTAAGTTAGTTTTGTCTTATTTCGAGTGTACTGACATATTTACTCTCAAAGCTAAATTAAAAAATACTTAGTAAGATTTAATTTTTGCAGTGTCCACATCCCTTTGTGATTTCCACAAACTCCTCTGCCGACATGGAATTTCAGCGGAGGCGTTTGGGAACGGTGAATGTTCCAGGTGGGCCAGGGTGCAGCCAGGTGTTGGGTTTCTCACCCAGATTTAGTCCTTTGTGCGGCTCGTTCCCATGACGAAGCATGCAGGCGACTGTGCTCCATCAGATAAACACAACAGAGATAAACCAAACACTGCTGTCTTCGTTCCTCCCAGTAAACACACAGAGAACGAACGCGGCTGATGGACTCCAAGAAACACAAGCTAAAGAGTGCAGGCCTTGAAATTCTCGGTACGATGGCTTTTTACCGCTTCCTTCCACCCGCAGGTGAGCGGCCTGCCGACCCCTGACCTCATCTGGCAGCTGAACGGACACACCATCCGTCCCGACTCGTCCCACAAGATGCTGGTGAGGGAGAACGGGGTTCACTCTCTGGTCATCGAGCCGGTGACCAGCCGCGACGCCGGCATTTACACCTGCATCGCCAGCAACCGGGCCGGTCAGAACTCCTTCAACCTGGAGCTCATCGTTGCGGGTGAGTTGAGAACGCGGCGCCCGGACGGCCGTCGCAGGCGAGGTTTTGCCGTCGCCTCGGTAACGACGACTCTCTCGACAGCTAAAGAGATGCACAAGGCGCCGTCGTTCGTGGAGAAGCTGCAGAACACGAGCGTGGCGGAGGGCCACCCGGTGCGGCTGGAGTGCCGCGTCACAGGCGTTCCTCACCCGCAGATCTTCTGGAAGAGGGAGAACGAGTCCTTCACTCACAACACGGACAGAATCAGGTACCGGCCTGCAGTTCTTGCTTTGTGAGAACGATTCGCCTTCGCAACGTTTCCCACATTTTGTCACTTTACAGCCACCGAGTGTGATGTGTTTTAGTTGGATTTTACATGGGATTTATTATGATGGACAAAAATGGAAGGAGGAGGAAAAATGCTCCCCTGTTTTTGCCGTGGAACATTTGGAACCTGAAACATTTGGACTTTTCAGAAGCACATTTACAATCACAGCTACGTGTGTGTTAGGAAACGCACCATCCAGCTTTGCAAATAGAGATTAAAAATTAGGCACATTTTCTGAAAAACAAACCCAAGTCAGATTTGATGAAGATCACTTGCCTGGGCAAGTTTTCTTTAATTATGGTTTGGACTTTGACTGGGCCATTCCAACTGTTTTCAGTGTTAAAGATGCTGAATGCAAATGTGTGCAATACTTTGGATTTTTATCAAGTTTGAAAATGTATTGGATGGTTAGAAGTAAATTTGTACCAATAACACTGATGCTCCTTCCCAGCATGCACCAGGACAACTGCGGCTACCTGTGTATGATAATCCAGCCGGCCCTGAAGGAAGACGCCGGGTGGTACACTGTGTCCGCCAAGAATGACGCCGGCATCGTTTCCAGCACCGCACGCCTCGACGTTCACAGTAGGTCCAAACTGCCTGCAGAGTCACACGTTTCCTCCCAAGCACCTTGGCGCCGCCGTCTCTGACTCTCCGTTTCCCCCTCCTCAGCTCAGTGGCAGCAGCCGAACCTCCCGAAGCCCAAGAAGGTCCGGCCCTCGGCCAGCCGCTACGCTGCGCTGACGGAGAGGGGGCTGGACGTGAAGGCGGCCTTCTTTCCCGACTCCAGCCCGCTGCCGCCCGGCGGCCTGGTGGAAAGCGACGACCTGTAAACGGGGACGCAGACGCGCAGAGATTTTTGACTCCAACCCCCTCCCATCCGTGAAGGCTGCCCTCGACCCCCCCAAACACTCCTGAGACCTAAACAGAGAGGCAGAGGGCAGACTGAACTCTAGTCCACCACTGAACTGCAGAGAGGGGGCGGGTCAGCTGGGGTTTCTTTCTTATAAACCCTTTATAGTAAAGAAATTAAGGTGACTTGGAAGGTGATTGAAGTGCTTATGATGAGAGAAGAGTTAAAGTGCCTCTTAAAGTGCAACACAGATTCACTACGCATGCACACGTCTGATACCTGCAGTAATGGATCTGAGTGGCCAGAATGTAAAGGGACAGGAAGAGGTCAGCTCTTCCATGCTGAATGTTGAAGGTGTGGAACGATGAAGGTTTGAGGTTAAGGTGAGCAGGATGTACGTGGAAGAGCAGGTGTACAGTGGAATGAGAGCAAAACGCTTTAAAGATGGTTCATTTAGTCGATTTTCCTCCACTTTGGAGGTTCATCTTTCCTAGCTGTGTGCAATGTAATGTTCTGACTCATGAAAGGTTTCAGTGTAGCTCTCCTGCGCAGCACAGATCACATTATTTTATTCTATTTACCTTCCCAACCAGCCTATCTTAAATTATACCTTCAAAAACAATGAAGTTTTATAAACTTACTGCCTTAAATCACTTTGATTAAACTCTTTTTCTTTGCATGTTCTTTTCAGACACCTGTATAGTGCCAAACAGCTTTTACATGGATGTATAAAACACAACTTCTTGCAGTATTCAGGGGTAATAAACACTCAAAATAATGATAAAAAAAGGAAATTAAAATATATTTATATCTATCATTTTGTCTCTGTTTAGACGTCTCTCTTGTATCAGCTGACATTAAAGTGCTGGCACCTTTCTATGCCAATCAGTGCCTGTATACACACTGTTCTCCTGATCTCATTTTAGCTCATGAACTGTAATAAAATTCCAGATCTGAAGAAAGTGAAATGTTTTTATAAACCGGCGGTCCTCATTATCGAAATATTTTTAGAAGGATCCATTTCGTAGGCTGTGTAAAAGCTAAAATTAGCTAAAATGATGTCAATATTTGGGCTATAACTAACAGGTTGGCTAAAACTAAACTACTAAACAGATTGGGTCAACATGGTACATGTAGCCCAAATTCTACTGACAGCATTTGAGCTAATTCTGGTCATTTTCATGCAACAAACAGAAACCATTTGCTGTTTTAAGCTGTTTATGCTTCAACCCAAACCTGGAACCTGCATAGCTGCTCAGCATCATAACCCAATTTGGGTCCAACCGACAGACACTTCAGCAGGTCCCTCCTAAATTTCTTCACTGATAGACATAAGCACATTGAAGACCAAGACACAAAGCAAACAACTGATGTTAACTTTTTTTCAAAAAGGATAAAATACAAAAGGGTTGTACATTTTTCATTGCACTGCAAACATTGAGAGCAGGAGGGCAAAAAAAACTAAAATTGCTCATTCATTCGACTTTTTAAACAATTCTTCTTAGTGGTAGAGATGAACCTAGTATCTTCTTACTACTGGACATGACAGTCACCTCCGTCGTCCCTGCAGGTCTGCAGCTGTAACCAAACACAGAAAACATTCCCCGATCTAAAAATACCACCCCCACCTCTAATTTCCTCCAGCTGCAGCCCAAAGGGCCTCGTTCCCGGACAGGCCCCCACCAGAGGTGGGATCAGGAGGGTAATGGTGTTGGGGGGGACACAGAGGGCAATGTGCTGGGGGAATCTCCCGAGGGAGGTGGGGGGAAAACAAACCATGAGCGCTGGAATCAGCAGAGAGCGTTTGACAGTCATGGAAAATGAGCTGCAGCGTTAAATCTGGTGATTAAATTTAGGACCCCGAGGCACAGAGGTCCTGGACAGGGCCAGACACTTTGGAGTCAGCAGTGTTAGTCATAACACACACACACACACACACACACACACACACACACACACACACACACACAATATGGCTCAGTGACTCAGCAGGACAGCTCTCTGAAGGCAGATGAGGGATTTCATCTTCCTATTCGGTCTCATCTCTGTCCATAGTAGCATAAAGCCGTCGCTCATCATTAGCATCCTCGCTTAAACAAGATATCCAGAACTGAAAGGCTTTCCGTCCTTCTGCACCAGTGATGCCACTCCCTACATGGCCAGCTGCAGGCCCCCATCCACCACCAGCACCTGTCCTGTAACGTATGAAGAGTCCAACAGGAAGAGGACGGCCGCGGCCGCCTCCTCTGGCGTCCCAAACCTCCCCAGGGGGATGGATGGAGCCCTGGCCTCCTCCTGGAGCCCCGCGGTCATGTCAGTGTGGATGAACCCTAAAAGGAGAGAGGAGAGAGTTGACTGTAAACAGGAAAAGAAAGGTGGTGACGTCTGAAGAGCACGTGCCCACGCCGTACCTGGAGCCAACAGGTTAACCCGGATGTTGCGTGAAGCCACTTCTTTGGCTAGCGAGCGAGTGAATCCTTCTAAACCGGCTTTACTGGCGCCGTACGCGCTCTGGCCGGCGTTTCCCTTCAGGCCAACCACAGAGCCTGAAAACACGGCTCCGTTAAGGCAACCAGGTATGATGGGAACGCGTGCAAACAGCTGCTTGTTCCACAAACGATTCAAATCAAATTATTTCAGCCATCTCTTAACATGTTCCTTTAAAGGAAAATTGTAATAAAGGGAATTTGGTGGTTAAATCTTGAGGTTTTCTTGGGAATTACCCCGTCTGAACTCAGTAAACTCGTGAAATAATTTATGATATAATGTAAAAAAAAAAAAAAAAAAATCAAATTTAGTGCTTTTCTATGAATTCCATCTATGTAAGGTAAACTATGTGACTCTGCTGCCTCCTGGTGTCTAAACTGCTAACCTACAGCTAATGCAGAAGCTCTGAGGCAGACCTATGTTAACGATGGCGGCTCCGGGGGTCCGCAGCATGCTGCGCACTGCGGCCCTGCAGGTCAGCATGGGGCCCAGCAGGTTGGTGTGGAGCACCGCCTCCATGTCTTCAGGCTTCGTCCTCAGTAGCAGAGCATCCCTGATGACAGGATCAGAAATATTCATACAGTATCTCACACAGTCACTACCGACCTGAAGCTTAAAAATCTTTAACATAAATTAATCTTCTTGGATGTGCCTAAATTTAATGCTGAATAAAATATATATTTTGGTACTTTGTATAACCACCATTGTCTAACAGGACAGTAGGTTTTCCAGTAACATTTAGCAAACAGACAGAGATTTTTATCCTCTCTAAATTATTGTCTCAAAAATGCTCCATCTTTAACCCAACTCACAGATTTTCTAAAAGATTCAAATCTGGGTGCCAATATTTTAATAATAATAACGGTAACTTTATTCATAAACTGATTCCAAATAAAGTCCTTAACATTTACAAGGAGTAGTAAAAAAAAATCCCTACAATGAAACAAAACGGTTTAAAAACATAAAACACCACAATAGATATAAAACATTCTGGTGAAGCATTCTGTGTTCATTTGGACTCTTTTTGTATTAACATGTTGATAGTTAATGGAAACCAGGCCCACAGCACCACGTTCCTCCACCGAGCTCATCAGGGGCATCAGCAGCTTTTTCACATGTTCCTCCTCCGTTTCACACTAAACACACTTGGAGTATTTTCAGCCAGAAAGTTTAACATTAGCTAAGCCTGGCTAAGCCTGGCTAAATCTAAAATAACTTAAGCATAAATTAAGAAATGTAAGTTATATTTATTTTACTGGAATTTTTGTTCCCCAAAATGTACTGAAATTAAAAGTTGGATTATTATTTAGAGGAACAAAACCAGTGTGAATATGCTACAATAAAAACACATTTCTTTTAAGGCTTTCAGTGCATCAGTTATTAAGTTGGGTCTACAGGCTGGAACATATGAATACTTCCAGAAATGCAGCTGAGATTCTATTCTTCTCCCACCTGTTGATTCCAGCTGCATTCACAAGGTAACTGATGTCTCCACAGGACTTCTGGATGGTTTCAAAGGTTTCCTGGACCTGCTGCTCCTTAGAGACGTCACAGCTGAAGGCCCTGTGGTCAGCTGAGGAGGACACAAACACATATGCATATATATGTAAATGTGTGTGTGTGTGTGTGTGTGTGTGTGTGTGTGTGTGTGTGTGTGTGTGTGTGTGTGTGTGAGTGAGCAAGCTGATGCATTGTTACAATCTGTTCTTAACCAAATGCACAAACTTCAACTTTTCCGTTTAAACTCTTTAGACCAGTAAGTATGAAGGGGAAACTGTACAGCGAACGACGGCAGCACAAAGAATCAACTGTCCTGTTTGTCCATTCAAGTGTAATTCAGATAAACACAAAGGTTTCTATCCATCCATCTTTAAGCGCCATAGAAGTAGATCTAGGAGGCCTTGCTGTATCCCAGGTCTCTTTTCATGCAGAAACCACCAAAGCGTCTCTGTCTCCTTCCCAGATGAAACCAAACTTCTTCATCCCGACAACATGTTGATGGATTAAATCACCTCCGTGCAGCGCAGCCACCGCGGCCTCGGCGGCCTCCTGGTTCCTGGACACCACCGCCACCCTGCAGCCCCTCTCTGCCAGCAGGCGGGCCGCCGCCTGCCCGACCCCCCTGGAGCCTCCGCAGACCACCGCCAGCCTGGACATGACCCCGCTGGGCTGGACACGGTCCCACCCGAACAGCTGGAGGGAAAACTAAAAACAGCGAAGTGACCTGGGATTATTCAAATGTTTCCGGCTCAATGCAACAACTGTCATTTATAATTTACACACTTCATCTCTGTGAGATGACGTACATGTTACATATACAACTGGTTCTTACCTGGTTTCGTTCTGTCAAACCTCAGTTGCCTTGACTGGCTTAGTAACGCGAGACTAGCAGGATTCTGAATACAAAGACGCCGCCATGTTTCCGAGCCTATATATGCGTTGCTAAGCACCAGCCAACAGAGGGCGCTGAGGATCCACTGAAAACAAACACCGGTTGGAAATTTCGCTTTCATCCACAATATTGTTTCAAGTAATATTTTCTGTAAGTGTTGTACAGCCAGAATGTTTTAACTGAATCACAACTTTCGAAGAAGTATATAAAAGGCGGAAGTAAAACTTTAGAGAAAGCTTGGTCGTGACTTAACAGAACATTTTCAGTAGTTATCTAAATTGGGGATCAGTTTCCTACTGAATCATAAGATTGAAAGTATTTTGTGATACTTAGCACAAAATATGTACATCAAATTTTGCTGCAAAAAGGAAAGATTTTTTATTTTATAATTTCTTTAAAAGTATTCCCAAACCTACAACAGAGGGGAGGGGAGCGGAGCAGGTCAACAACTTCAAACTCACATCCACAGCTGCAATGGAATGATCAAGACCAAAGTAAACATTTGTGCTAAAGTGGTCTAGTTCAAGTCCAGAACAAAATACTATTGAGAATCTGTTGCAAAACTTGTAAGTCCATGTGAACAGACTCTCTGCACTTAAGATATTTACAGAAACATTTCAGTCTTTAAAAGTGCAATGCCATAAAAAAATGCTCATCATAGGAGGAGAAAAAAAAGCAAAAGGCCGCAGCCTGCATTGCATGGGTGGCCTTGTCCCACACCTGAGCATCTCATTGCTTCTCTGCAAGATTTATCTGCTGAGGTTAAACAACATTACATGTAGCCACACCTCTGGCCCCCCGGGGTCCCGTGAATCATCTCCTCCCTGCAGCAGAAATCGACATGTGCTTTAAACACCCCAGCTCCTCAACACGGTGTTCCTGACTGTGTCTAGCTGCAGAGCCAGATCGGATTTGTATTCAGCTCACCCCCCCGAACACATTACTCCTCTCTGTCACACCTTGGTGATCCAGTGATCCTTGCCAGCAGAACTGTGTACTTTTCTAACACACAAACACTCCTAGGAAAAAAACAAATCAAGTTTTCATTGATTTTCTGAAGGAGTTTTCCAGAAGACGTTGCAGTCCTGAGAGAAAATGTACCGTCTGTTCGTCCTTCACAGACAAAATCTGAACTGGATCAACCTGATGCTGAGCTCCTGGACTACATTCAGTCCTCAAAAGCTATTTTTGAACCACCTCCTGTACTGTCACTTCTATTTTTAAACACATCCCAACCCTCCACGCACCAAGTGGAACAGAAAATTATGCAAATGCACACTGAAGTTAGAATCTATCTCAATTATATGCTCTTGATCTTATTTCTGCTGCCAAGCGCATACAGTCTTGAGCTCGCATATCAGAATAACCTATTTCCATGGTAACCTGACCACTGCAGGGGCCTGAGTGCAACACGATGACCTCTGTGGGTGCATGTCGGCTCCTGTCAGTGTTTCCCAGCCGAGCTCACCGGGGGAAGCTCACCTCCGTCTGAGAGGCAATGACCGCATGGACCCAAACTCACTCAAACTGTGTCCTCTGAGGAACAACCAGAGCTGCTGCTGCTGCATACAGAGCAGAACCTTAACATGGATGTAAAAAAAATGCAGCTGCTTCCACACTTATTGGCTCCACTGGTTTAGAAAGATTAAAAAATATATATATATTCATTAGAGAAATGACCTCAAACTGAAAAAAGCAAAAATACTAACATAAGTTTGGGTATATTTATTTGATGGGGAAAAGCAGTTTCCTGGAAATCTATTTTTAGTACAATCTCACAGTCTCTCTTTTTAAAGTTTTATGCTTTATTTCAAGTGAATCGTTGCCTAAGAAACTAATTAACCTGTGGCTTTCTGTTTCTGAGAATCTAATGCAGCAGTGACCGTTTACCACAGTGACTCCTTAAAATGGGAAAGCCAGGAAAACATGGCTGGAAAGTCCTCAACTCAGTGCAATTTATATTTGGATTATAACTAGCAATGACTTGGGATGTAACCAAATTTAACTTTGTACATATGATAGGATTCAGTTGTGTCTCTTTGTATTTATAAAATGGATTATTTTGTCTTGTCACCAATGATTTTCAGTACAACTCTGAGTCATGTCATCTACAGAAGTTTTCTGATGACTCTGCGATTGTCGGGTGTGTGAGAGATGGAGAGGAGGGGGAGTACAGGACACTGGTGGACGGATTTGTGGAGTGGTCTGAA
>CAEGAF010138110.1:0-21307 GCA_903067075.1 Micropoecilia bifurca
ATTTTAAGTTTTCACAATTTTGGATGTAACAGCAGGGGAAAAAAAATAATTTTCATATAACTTTCGTAAAGTACTGTTAATATAAAGTGTGAGGATTTTTTTTCTGGTAACGTTTTAATGAACATCAACTTCTCTGATTGTTCAAGGGATTCTAAATTACAATAAATTTGTGACAGTGGACATTTAAAAAAAAAAAGAATATTACTAAATGTCTGAGTAAAGTTCCATCACTACATTTCGGTCTCCCCAGGCTCCTTTTGTCGTTAGTTTACCGGGAGCACATGAACGCACCACATCTAATCGCTTCAGTTATTTTATGGAATGGCTCCTCCTGGCGGACGCATCGTAAATTACAAAAGGCTCAAACTGTTTTCCCTCTGTTTACTCGAATTGCTTGCTACCCTCTATAAACTTGGATACGCTATGAGCGAAAGAGAAATTGTTGTCGTTACAGGTAAAATAAGAATTTGCTCAAAGATATGTCTTTTCATACTTTCATACTAAAACACGTGTTGAATACACTTTGAAGGGTTTGGACCGTTCAGACAGTTCTTGGTGAACCCCAGCTGGACAACAGCCCAGGTAACGTCCAATGTTTGGAAAACACAGTCCTGTTTACCGCTCTGGTTAATTTTAGCTGCGCGTTTCGTTTTCCGCAGGGATTAAAGTTGGCCGGGATGGGACAGCGCGTCGATGTTTACATCAAGGAACTGCCAGTTAGTTACAGTTCAACCCAGAGGATTATTGCTGAGCTTTGGCAGACCCTCAGACCAAAGGTAGAAATAAAGAAATAGCATTTAAAATGGTAGTTAAAGGTCTGTACGACTCCTGGTGTTATTTTGTTGCTGTTTGTTTTTGTTCAATATAAAATGATAAAGGAATAGATTAGTTGTTGGCATTATTTGCCTTGTTATTTTGCTCCTTAGGGAAACCACAACATAGGAATGAAATAAGACATGATATCCCTGTGTGTCTCTACAGAATCTATAGAGAATGCACATTTTGGAAACACAGCAAGGTGAATCTTGTTTGCATGCTTGTGTTCCCAGTTTGCTGTCCACCTGGGCATAGCCAGAGGTTCCAGACTTGTCATTTTGGAGCAAACCGGTAAGAACAGCGGGTACAACACCCCAGACGTTTGCAGCTTCTGTCCCACAGATCACCGCTGCATCGAAGGCGGCCCAGAGAAACTGGACTCCGTTGTTAATATGAGGGCCATCTCCAAGCACTTTGAGCAAGCAGGGATGGATGTGGTTCATTCTAGAGATGCTGGCAGGTAGGCAGCCAGCCCTGCTTCTGATCTGCATTCACAGACGCAAGTATAAGGTGGTGCTTTCTTCTTTCCAGATACTTGTGTGATTTTGCTTATTACTGCTCACTGTATCATGGAGAGAGGAGAGCAGCTTTCATCCATATACCCTCATCTGGCAGCTTATCCTCAACTGGGAGACTGGTACCTCTTCTGCAGGAAATAATTGTCATGATGCTTGATCAGCTGAAAGAAGTCAACTGTCACTTGGAAACATAGGTAGGTTTTCACTGAGCATGCCTTGAACTTTTTCACTATTGTCACGTTACGACTATACTGTGGGGTAATTCACTGAGGTTTTAAATGAAGGGGTTAACAAAAAAATTGCGAACTTTATTACTGAAATTTCACCACAGTGTTGATTTAATTAAGCTCGGGGACATTTAAGGGAACCTTCTCACCCCACATGAATATGCTGTGATCTAAACTCTTGTCTTTTTAGCTCAGTCTCAAGTATTTACAGTCACCTTTAGGATTTTTTACAATATTGTCCTGTGCGTAGAAAATTAAACAAACAAACATAATTCTCATTTACTTATTTATTCAAAATTTCAGAAAAAAGTAAAATACAAGAAATTCTCTTATACACATTTTTGAGACGGCTTGTCAAAAATACACCATCTCAGCTATAAGTGTGAAAAAACAACTTTGAGGCCTCAGATACAGAGCTTGAAAAGAAGACAGAGACTAGAGAAAACTGTTAGATTATTCTTCCCCCGTCAAGTTATGAACACGCAGAATTTAATAAGTGTAGTAGCAGTAGAAGACCAAGGCCCCTCCGAAGGTTTTAGGAATGCAGATGAAATAAAACAAAAACAGACATGAGTGAATCGATACACCTCAAACCTAGTTATTGCAGGAGACTGCTGTGATGCCTTCTCCATAAACCTGACTTTTGTTTTTTTATGAAAATATTGAAAGAATGTGAGTATGTTTATGGTTACAGTCTACAGTAAATTAAAGAGCGACTTGTGAAACTTTAAATTATCTTTTTCTAACTACTCTGTTCACTTGTTACCTGAACTACCCGTAATTTATGCAACATCCCTGTCCTGGCTCTGTCCATGTTGGAAATGCTGCACATTTGACAGGTTTGGGATCTAATAGTAACTGGTAGCTCATCCCTTAGCAGGTCAGTGACTGCTAAGAACTGAAAAACAACAAAAAATATTTAACGATTTCTGGACAAACATAAACACACAGATATGTTAACGTCTTGAACTTTTTTTTGCTTGTCAGTGGTGGTTTCTGTAAAGAAATTCAGCAGCAACTTGGCTCTTTAAAAAACATGAAAAGATTGTTCAGTTGCATGATTAAGAGGACTGAGCACCAAACCTTTACATTAAAAGTTACCTTGTGGGTAACTTCTAATTTGAAAAAAAGGAAAAGAAAAAAAAAACACACTTTCCTCCAAGTCCATCAATATGCAAATGGCCATGAGTAAAATGTGCAGCTGAGGCTTTGAAAGAGGTTTTGAGGTGTTGGAGCTGCTTCTCTTCCTTGTACAGATAACATTTTTGGTGATGCTGTAAGATCCACTGTGGTGACTAAACTGGCAGCACTAAAAGTGGTGTGTGTGTGTAGATACAGTGGAAACACAACCCCCGTTAAGATGCCTGCTAATATGTAAAAAGTGAAATCATGATAAACCATGTCAGAACGTTTCCCTCCTTTAATGTACCACAAACTTGGAAAACATACCAAAATCTTTGAGAGAAGAGCACAAAAGAGTTTCCAGGGTTTTAGATATTCCACGGAGCACAGTTCAAAGAGTCAACATCAGGTTGAGAAATCGGGGCGTAACAATGACATTACCAGAAACTGGACAACATGCGAAATTAGCGGAAAGTCTAGAAGAAAACTGGTCAGGAAGTCTGGCAAGTACTGACTGTGTAGCATGTGAGACGACGGTCTCCTATGTTCTTTATGTCTCTAGGCTATGGAGTAGAGAGACAAACTGAAATCCAATCCAATTTAGTAAAAACACATTTGACATTTCCCAAACCCATGACATGAAAATGTGTTGCAGTTAAACAAAACCCGTGTTTAATTGATTTTTTTTTTGGAGGGGGGGAGAACATCTATTTCCAAAGATGTTTAGAACAAACAAGGCACCTTAGTAAAAAAATAATAAAAAAAAAAACCTCATACACACAGTGATGCAAAACGGTGGTAGCGTCATGCCTTGAAGCTTAGATTAAATGGTCCAATGCAACATAGTTTAATGGGGACACATTTACAGTGTTGTGAGTGGGTCACATTAGAGAGGGTCAAAATTCTGAAATGGTTTATCTTGGTCCAACTCTTGAACATGTCAGAAATCTGGCATTTTACCTGCGGTGGGTAAACATTTTATATCCACTGTAATGTCTGAAAGATCAAATCTAAGAAAATCACATGGACACAACATTTCTAATCGATACTTGACAAAGAACCACATGGAGTTTACAGAAATGATAAAACTAAACAGTGGCTTTTTAACTCTCTGCCACTTATAATCGAAGTGTTTTTTTTAATGCTTGTAAAAGGTAGAAACGGGTACAAGGTGAGATTTTCCTTTTTCTTATATGCTTTGTGTGAAAATTACATATCTGTCCTTGTTACATTCACAACTTATCGATACTTCAGGCAAAAATTAAATGCTGTCGGTTTTGGAATAAAGTAAAGGATTTAAAATGGCATATCACCTGCAAGTAGAACCGCATATATATGTAGTGTGTTTTTTATTTATGTCATCCTTGGAGGCAAATAATACATTTCCCTTTCTTAATATTTCCTGTGTCATCTTTTTAAGATTTCTTTATAAATACATTTTCGATGAGATTCTGATGGTTGTGGTTTGAGGATTTGAAGGTTGTGACAATAGGTGGGAACTCAGTGGAGATGGAATGTTTGGCTCTGTTTCATCACATGCTGATCCACGCTGGTTGGTTGTGATCCAGCTGAAAAACCGTGACGTTTTGTCAGCTCTATTGTCTTTATTCTAAATTCGAGATAGAAACCTGCTTTTTTTCGTAAAACCAGTCGTGTGGGCTCTCACGGGCCGAACTCATTCCACCTTCTGTCCCAGTCTGCTTTGAATGAGGTTTTATCTAGATCCCTGTGGACTTTTTAAAAATTTAACTAGGTGAGGTTTCTCCTAAAATTTAAGAGTGAGATGTATTTGTTTTTGCCTATACACATATTTTAAAAGAGTGAGGTAGATACATGCCTGAATTGGAAAAAATAAAATAAAATAAAAGAAACAAGTACCCTCACCATGACATCAAGGACAATGCATACATAAAATAAAAATATTAAACCAAGTTTGTACTTATTTATGGGGCATTTTTACAGTGATTTTTACTGGTATTCAAAAGGAAAATACAACAATAAATAAATAAACACTCCTACAAGGAAAATAAGTTTAAGAGGAAGAAAAAAAGAAAATCACCAGGCAACATTAGAAATCCTTCAACACACTTTTTTTTACTATTCAGCCATTTTAAGACCTTTCATTTTCAATCGTGACATTGAAACTTGTTCCCTTCCCTGGACTTTAACCCATCCTTTATTTGGCTTTCAGATGCGGCTTTTTGAAATCTCATCTTAAAATTTTGATACTAGCAGGAGTGATGTCAGTTTGTGCTTGAGAGGATAAAATGAAAATTGCAAACTTTAAATGCTTAGAATATGTGGTTGACATATTTAAGGCAAACAAGAGAACCCAGTCAGCCCTATTTACTGGAGATTAGGCATGAGATGGATGGGTTTACCAAACCAGATCTGGTCTGAAGTGCCGTCTTGTATGTCGGAGCTAATCCTGACTTTGAAAGGAGGCACAGGGAGGGGAGGTTTGCTGTTAGAGGCCAGCAGAGGGAAGGGAAGAGGAAACTGTTTCACTTTAGAAAACATGAGGAGGGTGACTTAGGAGGGAGCAAAAGGTGAGGCAAGTAAAGGAGAGGAGAATGTGTGGGGAAAGCAAAGCCTTTACTTTAACCTGAGATTAAATCGTACCTAGGGGGCAACACTAGGCACAGTGCTAAACAATAATAATAGAAAAAAACAAAGGGTGCAGAAGTACAAGCTCACACATCGAGCTAACATGTTCATCTCTAATAATAATATATAATTGACAAAACAACAAGAGACATAGTCATTTAAAAAAGGCAATGAATGAAATTTAGTGTTACTCAAAATCTTGAGGGGTAACTTTCTGTTTTATTTTTTTTTTTTGTTTTAAACAGAGCTTAAAGATATAAAAAAGGGACTGCTGTGGAGATCATAAAATAGCAAACCTGAAGGATTTCTCTATATATAGATATATTTATATATATAACATCCAAAAAGAGAAAAAGAATAAAATAGCAGCTTTGTTCTGTACAGACATAGAGGCAAACATTTTTAAAAGTATAAAAAGTTTGTTTTTTTTTTAAAAGTGACAAAACCCAATGATGTGTATAAAATGATCCTGCAGTCTAAAATGCAACTGTAAGACCCTTCCTGTGTGTTTGAAATGCAAGAAAGACCAATAATGACCATTTTTAGAGACTTGAACGTTTGCCTCTAGGCTACTAAATCTGATCCAACAGCCTCTCGATTGATGCCTCCAGTTTGTTGCTGTGGTTTTGATACCACTGGATCTGAACAGTGTTCATCTCAAAACTTTGAGAAAGTAAAACAGGGCGACAAGCTGGGTGGTCAGATCTAGAGGACCAATGATTTGCACTGAAACATATTTTAAACTAAAGAATAGATTGAGATAGCAATTCAGAGTTGCTGTTTTTTGGACCAAACATATGTGAAAAGGGATTTTCCTGAGGTGGAACAAATTTTGAATTGCTATGGATATTATTTAGCACAAAAAAAAAAATCAATTTTATATTATACACTAATCAAAATGCTACAAGAACCTATTTCTTTTATCTAGATTCAAGAACTGTAAGTACTATTGGTAGTTGAATGTCATTAATAAATTATAATCATATTTTCAAATGTTTTATAACATGATTTGAGTGCATCTGTACCATGCTGATATGTTATATTTTTTGGTTCATTCTGTGAGAAACCACAAGTGCTGTTTATATTAATTTCTCAAAATTCAGCCAAACTGGTCAATTCTGTCTTATTACTGAGTTTCAGCCATAATAATTTAGGTTTTTGAACCAATTGTTTAATTGATTGTTTAAGTGGTTTCTGGTCATTTGACTTGGGACTGAGTGATAAATATGTTTTCCCCTAATGCAGATCAAATCCCTTACTCGCATCTCCTCCGGCCATTAAAAAAAACTCTTTAGCATCCAGGCTGTTTACAAGTTGTGACAGAGATAAAAATAACAGCCCAGCAATTTAGTTTTTAGTGAAAGGTACTAAATTAACAAATAAACCAGTTTGTAAATGAAAACGGTCCTTCATCATGGACTTTTAGAGAAGTGATACACTTGAAACAACCCTGACATTTTATCATCCTGGATAAAATGTCAGAGAGACATCAATCAGCTCATTGACACAAAAGCTGCTCATGTTTTGTTAAAAGCTACATCCTGGCTAATGATCTTGCAAAAGTGGAAAGACTAGTTAGTGGAGGGCTGCAGCACAAAGATCCGTCAAGGCACCGTGTCTTGATGGGAGTGTCTACAAAGCTAAAACACTTACAACACTAGGCAGCCAGCAAACAGAGTAGCTTTATGTGACCTTTCTCTATACCAGTACTAACGATACTAAAGATTTGATGCCTTTATGAAACAGCCTTTATAAATATGTATTCTGCCGTCTCTTAGCCTGTCTCAGGATTAAATATAATGCTAAACATTGATTGTATAATCAGTTTCCAAACAGATTGTGCTGTATTGTTAATTTTAAACCCTACAGAGTAACTTGTAATGAATTTTCCCTTCATTTCACATGTATTTAAATTGCTGATGTTTGCTCTCTAGTGCTGCACATACAGTTGTTTGTTCGGATATTTTGTTTAGTAGTTAAAAAATTAGCAATCTTGTCAGCTCTCAGTGGTAACAGGGATTTGTATTTTCCCTGTAATATCAGTTATCACGTTTGTTGCAAAAATAGTTCCCAGTCAAGTATAATCTTTTCAAAATGAGACCCAAATAGCATCTTAACCTTTGGAGCCAGACTTGTTAAAAGTCATTTCTAATGCTGGATTAAGTGAGAGAACAGCTGCAACTTTTATTATCCTGATAAATCTGAGTTGTGGTTTGCAAGTCAGAGGTTGAATGTAATTAGAGTGATTAAGGAATGACTTTACATGTCTCGTTATGTAATGCTATAAATCCAAAATATATATTTTTTACATTGTATCACCCAGTCCCGTGTCTTATGTTTTATGCTTCAAATATGGATTTTTAAAACCTTGATCTACTTTTTGTTTAATTAATATAGAGGGATAAAATATTTTTGTATAGCAGTTGTTCAGAACTAAAGATCAATTTTATTGTTTGCTTATTATTATTTTTCAATGCATACATTGTGGTTATTATTTTTAAAAGTTGGATTGATTGGAATGAATACTGTACTGTAGTTTTAGTATCAATGTGTGTTTTTGAGGATCTGACTGTATGTAGTAACATCTTTACAGCCAAATTGACTTATTTATTATCAACTTTTATCTCTATCAACATAAATAGCACAAAATGGTGCGATCAAATTCAACGTCTGCATTCTCCAATCACAATGTTGTGGCTGCTCATGACTTGACAGTCACTTCTTTAAGTAGAGACTTGTGTTTGGCCTGGCTTCTGCTTATGATGTGTTATTTGACCCAGCATAATCTGGTAACCCTTGCATTTAAATTTAGTAAAAACATCCCAAGTTATATGGCAAGTATTTTTTTTATTGCACAGGAGGATTTGATTTATCATTAACTCCGAATCACAGTTTTGAACAAAAAAGAGGACACCCTTAGGAGACTGAAGGAAAGGTTTGATTTGGCAAAAGTTTGGCAGATACAAAACAGGCCTACCAATTTAACCCACACCTGACGAGATCACGTAGAAAATAATAATATTTAAGAGTCTTATTTTTTAAAGGAGATGTTGCCACACAACATGAACCCGGCTGGTTCACAAAAAGGAGGAGCTTTACCGTAACGTAGAGAGAATGATGGGATTCTATAAATAGACGCTCAATATATTCATCACATCCTCTCTGAAATCCTCAGGACAAAAGTGCTCTTCTGTTGGTTTTGCTGGCAGATATGCTAAAAAGATAGTTTTTTATTTAGTTCATGTAGAAGTCTGTGTGCCAATATACATCCTTAAGTTGTTTTCCTCCTCGAAGGGCTTGTATGTAACAATGTAGGCCACACAGAAAGGAGTCCCCCAGTGTGTCTGAGCCACCAAACTCCACATGTCTCAGCAGGTTTCTGTGCTGTCTTACCGTTCTCAGAGTTTGTGTTCTCTGGTCTTTCCACGCCTTAAATGGAGTGGAGAGCCCATCTACTGGCAACACAGTAGAAACAAAGTCACTTTCTTACCTCGCCCAACTCTCCTGAAGAGACGGAGAGGTTTTAGTTACCCTGTGCGAGAGGAAGAGGAGATGCTGGACTGATATCAGCAGGCCGACGACTGGGGCAGCGGTAACGCCCGCTCGTTCTTTCTGCCTCCGTTCATGTGTGCGTACGGCTCCAACTCATCAAAGTTGGGCCGCAGGACCACCACAGGCCCGTTGGCCAAAGCGTGTCCTGAGTGCTTGTCCGAGCCCTGTCCCGAAGACGTCATGGCCGAGGGCAGAGGCCCCAGTGGCGAGTGGGACACAGATCCTAGTAAGGGAGTACTTGGGCCTTGCAAGGGGGACAACTGCTGCGAGGAAGGCGGTGACCTGCTTCCCATGCACCCAGTCGGGGGAACGCCAGCAGCTGATGGTTGCCTGGTAGACACAGGGTCCAGTGGAATGTTCTCCATGTTCTCCATCTCCATGTCGAGCTCCTCCATGTCCGGCGGCTTGTTCTCCTCGCTGTAGAAGAAGCTCACCTCCTGGTAGTGGGGATCCAGATCCCCTTTGATGCTGCTGATGATCTCCAGGAAGGACGGACGCATCTTGGGGTTGTACTGCCAACACATCCTCATCAGCTCAAACCTGAGGGGAGCACAGCGTTTGAATGCCATGGCGATTAAAAAGAATGTGCTATTTAGATTTTAAACTTTTAAAGAAAAAAAAAACTGAGCTGTAGGTTTTATTATGGCTCTGAGAAACACCACTTTGGATTTTTGAAAACTTGGCCAATCAAAATTATTTCAAAAGTGGATAGATGACTTTTCTGCTGCAGAACTCTTAACAACTTGCTGTAATTGATGGGACCAAGAACTCTTCTCTCAGCTCTTTCTTGTTATTAGGTTCAGGGGTGCAATTATTTTTTATATTGTACCAGGCTGGTTTGAATAGCTTTTTTCATCCCAGTAAAATACCCTTCTAAAAAACTGCATTTATTACTTGTTTACTTGGAATTCTTTTGACTGATAGTCAAAGACCAATAGCCAATCGTGACAAAAAACTAGAAAAAGAGTCTAAAAGCGCTGTTAAGCATAGCCAAAATTAATGTATTGTCAGGGTTTAACATCCGCTTTGTGCTTTAAAAGCGACTGAAATAAGTAATGTGCCCCTGAGAAGTACATTTTCAAAATTAAGATTCATTTTGCCCTCTGACAATTAAAGCAGGAAGAAATGTGAACGAGTGCAGCTTTATGGAGAATTAGGCCAAATTAAAATGCACTACATGTGTACAAAGAGAACAGAAAAGTGAAAACAGATTTAAAGAACATTACAAAAAGCAAGGTAATTATTAAAGCTGCACTATAAAATAAGATTCCTAAATTACACTGCAGTGTCAGAATCCCAAATGTTATGCAAAAAACTGAATAATGAGACTGAGTAAGTTCATGCATAGAATTTTATATATAGAGAACTACTTGCACTGCAAGCAGTTTGGAGGGATGCCTGGATGCAGTGTTTAATCGTTGTAAGCCTGTTTCTCACCAGCAGGTGGTAGGAGAGATTGACATTTCTAAGTTTTTGTGCTCTTTTGACATTTAAGCTCAGTTTGATGATGTGTTTTGACTTTCAAGTTGTGTACAAGCAAAATATTCACGTTATAAATTACAGTAACAAGTTATAGATAGGCTTAGCTGCTGTCCTTCCATCTTCTACAGGTGTGAATATAAAAAGCATTTCCCATCTGTTATAAATCTGCCCTTTTTTAATTCACTCAAACGCTTCAAATATGTTAATGACTATGTCTCCTCTCCCATAATGTCTAGTTTTCTAACAAAGACTAATCTTTGGCACAGAGGCGTATTGACACTGCTTGTAAATTTAGAAGTTAACTTTATGGCCGCTTCAAAGATTTGCCATTTTGATGTTTTTCTACCACAGCACGATGCGTGCAGTTAGATTCGTTATGTAAAATCCACTCAGTGGAGCAGTAAGTCTTCCTTCAGGTTACTGTGCCAGGCCAGCAACCGAGCTTTGGGAATGTCAAAACAACACCATAAAAAGAGAGAATTATTACAGTTTTGTGTGGTTCTGCACCACATGCCGCAACTTCAATTATACACAAACAAGCTAAGAATACTCTCTAAGGCTCACTGACATAAACACCTCAGCCATCTCAGGCTCCGTTACCGCTGTTCCCCCTCAGTCTTGTTTGTCTTCTCTCCTTGAGGCCTTCTTGGCGTTCAGAATCAGTCCTGCAGCGAGTTGCCAGCTGTTCTCCTCCCAGAGAAATTTGAGGTAGAGCTTGCCTAAGCCCAGGTCTAACTTCTTATTCTGGAGCAGCAGAGGGGGTGGCTGACTTTTTTTTGTGTTTGTTTGTTTTTGCCAGAATTGCAGAAAGCATCTCAAAGTTGACATATCATGTCCAAACCCACGCAGAGGAGATTTCTAATGAAAAGAAATCTAATACTTTCCTGTGCTGACACACCACAGTAACCTGCCTTCTGCTTCGCCCAACATCTGGTGTCCAGTACACTTGTTGATGCTAATTTATAAAACAGGTTTAAAAAGCTGACTTCTTGTCAGCATCTTGTCATTCGTGCTATTAGTGGAAACTCACTTCTAACCTGTCAAAACCGGAGTTGTTTCAATTGTATATGCCATGTAAATATAGCCTATGCTACCTTATACTTTGCTGTTTATTCTTTCTGTCAATGTTTTGTTTAACACCAGGCTGGTGTCCATTACCATCCTGAAATTCCTCACCAGGGTTTATCAGTGCTCATCTCAGCCGGTGTTTAATTTCAGGCACTGGTCAAATAACACAGTGTCAGTGATGCAGATTTTAAACTGTTGTGACCAACAAGATGCTGAATGTCGCATGAAAATACTGCGGAGGTATTGCACTTGGTGAGCCCATTCTGTACATCTCTGTAACACTGATTTTTTTTCCTCCTTTGTTCATAGCTAATATAAATATGGGGCCCTCTTCCAGTCTGGTAGCCAGTTGCTAAGAAAAATCAGTCACTCTTATCACATCATATTTATACACCAGGGAAATATAAAGCTATGGATTGACAAATGTAATGTTTACTGAAACTCACAGACTTAATAAGAAACACACATGTAAAGAATTCCTCAATTTACACTCGTTTTAAACCTATTATTAGAGCCCCGTAACCCCGCAAGCAGGTGTAATCAATGGACGGGTAAATAATCCGTAATAATTCTACTGCAACAATAAAAAACTGATTCATTGTACATTTTACAATATGTCTTTAACAGAGTTGTAAATAAAAGTGACGGGTACAAAGTAAGTCTTTTTTGTTTGTAACCCTGCTTGAAGAAACAACTTTAGTCCGTAGGCAAGCTGTGTGACTCACAGCTACCTGTGGGATACTTTGCATGGAGACGTTGAGAAACATCCAAATATGACTCATCTTACTCCATGTTCTCCTCCCTACTTCAACTTTGTGTTATCCCCTCTATTTATCACTCTTTGTCTAAATTTCTGGCTTTAGTAGTCTTCCTCAAGTCTCCTTTAAAATGCCAAAGCATAGGCGGCCATGAGCAGCAGCCTGACTCCATTGCATGGCACTCAAAGTCAAAAAAAAAGAAAAAAGCTAAGCCCTTACTCCAGCACCACCTCTGTAACACAATCCACACACTCCTGTAATCAGGACAAAACTGTTGGGGCTGCCATAGAAACCAGAGGTTTGTGCCTGCACAACACTCAGCCCTATTTTTTGTTCTGCTTGCACTCTTTCTAAGGTGAGGTCAGCCATGTGGAGCGGCAAGGGAGAGCGCAGAATGCCTTCTTATTGAGGTCAAAGAAGCACATACAGTGTGTGCAGCTCTACATGCTGACAAGTCATCTGTCTTCTATTTCCGCCTCTCAAAAAGCAAGAATGTTTTCACAAATAAATCGCAAATATGTTAATGGCTTCTGATGCGCTTATTCCTGTTGCCTGTCCCCTCTCGATAACGATCCCCACAGTCGGAATGACCGGCATCTTTCACACACCGGTTGTGGCATTCCTTCTATGGGCCGATATCGACGAGTGAGGAGGCTCCCGGCTGCCAGCTGACCGTCCAAGTCATGCCGTCAACCGACTGCTTTTAACCGCTGACGTTAATGTCAGCCCTCACTGCAGCGTACGCACGCGGTATCTCTTACCCTTAAAACTTCAACCTAAAATAGACTCGTGGTAAAATATTGACGGGACAGAAGAGGCACAGAGAGCAGTTCATTCTTTCAATCACAAGACTTACAGCATGTCCGGGCAGTTGCCAGGTTTGTCCAGGAGTCCCCCTTCCATGACAAAGCGCAGCACTTGTTCGTTGGACATGCCCTGGTAAGGCTGTTCAGCTAAGGTGGCAATCTCCCACAGCACGACACCAAATGACCTGCGGAGTTGCATCAAAGAACAAACATGAAACCAAAGGTTTTGTTTCTGGAGTTCAAATAGAAAACTTTAAAATTCTTCTACAATTAATATCTGTTTTAAAAAAACATTGGAATTTTCCACATTCCCATTTAAAGTAAAAAAAAACCCTCATTAAACTAGCGGAACTTGATATTTAGCAAAGAATGAACAGAATGCCAACATCTTTATAAAATCTCAAAAGAATGAATGGGCAATATGTTTTTTTAGCGCAAAATGCAAAGCAGTCAGTTTGAAGCATAATGCAAACAAAATGAAGTGATATTTTTTTGTGTCCATCTTGAATCCTGTCTTCCTTCCAGCTCACTCTTCAGACTGTTTCTGGTTGTGAGAATAATACCGAACAGGCAGACGATCTGATATACCTGCATGTCCAAAATATGTCAACAAGAAAACATGAGGGTAAACTGAAAAATAAGTCTAAATATATTAGACTGTTGACAAGTCTTAAGTTCCTCTAATTTCTGATGTGTTTGACAAGTTTAGTTAAGTGGTTTTTTTGACAAAGAAGAAGAGAAATTGTTACTCAGGGTGTAGACCCCAGAAAGCATCAGGGTTTAAATTTTTAACCTTTAATACCGACAAGACCAGGATTCCTTCTTAAGGCTCATATTTGTTTTAAAAGTAAATATTTTAGCAAAGATATTCTGTCGGGTTCACCAAGTTTCTCCTTGTGTTTTTGGAGATTATGTTTAGCTATTTTTCCTCTTTCAATCCCTCAGAGGTCTACAAATTGTCTTCTATAACCAATTTCTTGATGACCATCAAGCAGTGATTAGGTGAAAACTACCTGCAACTTAATTTGTACAAGAAAGAAACAAATTATTAAACTTCAATAAAATTGTGGCTATTTTCTGTTTTTTAAATGTCTTGTTTAATGTTGTAATTTTTTTAATTACGTATTTCTGCTTTATTTTGTGAAACACTTATTTAATACTGTGATAAGTGCTGTACATGTTACATAAATAAATGTTATTTTCTATAAAAGAAAATGTTTGCATTCGCCTCATATTTATTTACTCTTTGAAAGTCTTATTTTCAAAGAGTTCCTTCAAATTAACCAGATTACAACACTCTATATGTTTCAGGAAGTGTTCCTTCTCTCCTGATTAACACACTACTCATGAAGCCCATAATCGGTTTGTCCCACACTAAACTTTAACATCAAAGAGGAGCAGGATGTAGTACACATGATGTGAAGGTGGGTTTGTGGTGTAAACACAAGCTCTCATTTGTGAACATCTGGAGCAGTTTATACCCACTCTTGCAAACTAATCCGTGGGACACTTTGAGTTGGGGAACAAAAACTTGCAGGGGAGCTAGTAAACAATGAGACTGCTACAGAGGTAGGGAAAATATGAGATTGCTGTAGGCTCAGAAATACAAAGTAAAAAAAAAGAGAGAGATAGTGTTTTGTAGAGCGGAAGGAATTTGCAAAGAGCAAGCCAGCAACCCAAACAGGAAAAAAAAAGAAAAGATTTTGATGTTTTGGAAATACAAGCTGTCATGGCAGGAAACTCGTGTTCAAACTGTTGAGTGAAAATCTTGTAAAGAATCCTGGCTGTGAAGTGATCTGTAGGTTTATACAGTTGTGACCCCACAGCGTGAACAGTTTTAGAGTATCATCCAACACAAAGAGAAAATATGCAGGCGGCTTAAAGCCCCGGATTGAAGCAGGTTCATACATGTATGAAGGAAGGCAGCCTCGTGTTTGTGTGAGCGGTTTGTTCCCGTACCAGACATCAGACATTGTTGTGAAGACGCCATCTTTCAGTGACTCTGGAGACATCCAGCGAACTGGCAGCAGGCCCTTTCCTCCTTTTCGATAGTAATCCGTCTCATAAATATCTCTGGTCATGCCAAAATCTGATAGGAAAAAAAAACAAAAAGCAAACAGGTTGGGTGAGCCACTACGTATCTCTTCAGAGGAACTCATGAAAGCAAAAATGTTCACTCTCACATCCTCCCTATTTCTGTCTGTCTGCATTAAGACTCCACTGCCTTAGGCATTCACTTAGAATCCGTTCAGCCTTGAGCAACCTGGGACAGGAACACACAACATTTATAAGACCCACCTCCTATCTTCACCGTGAAGTCCTCCGCTACCATGCAGTTCCTGGCAGCCAGGTCTCTATGGACAAACTTGTTGGCGTTCAGGTAAGCCATGCCGTCTGCAATCTCCCCCGTCATCTGGATCATCTTTTTCAGCGGGGGCAAGACCTGAGAGGTGGTGTTCTGTTGCACAGCAAGACGAGAAGATGAGGAAACCTCATAAGCTGGCCTGATGCTTTTAACAAAATTAGTTTTATCCATTTAATTAGGTTGTTTTCAGAAACTTAAAACTAATTTTCATACATATAGCCACAGTCTACATTTAGAAAGCTTCTAACATAAATATAGCTCTGATCAGAATGGTAAGATAAGCCCTGTAATGTCCTTGTTTTTAATGCTTTATTAATGCCTTATGCTTGCAATACACAAAAACTCATTATAAAAAGCTTTAAAAACAGAAAACTAACTTAACAAACCAGCAAATTAAAATAATAATTAGAAAAACTATCTTTTATGGCTTTCTTTCAGAAATTGAATCCATCTTACAAATTTTCCACAAGGGCCAGCGTTGATCCCACATCTAGTACCTGTCCTGCCAACAGATTCTCCAGTCTGAGCTCTGGGGTGGTGTCTCATAAACCCTTAATAAAATTCATTGATGACCTCGATTGTGTGGTAGAAACATGTAAAACAGTATGATTTTCATTTCTTAACCAATGTACTACGACAGATTACCTTCTGGCCCCTGGTTTTTGTGTGAATGCGTGAGTGTGTTTTTGCTGGGAGACGTTGCTTACTTCGTTACGAAGAGAGCGGAGGTGGCTCTTGAGATCCCCGCGGGTCATCAGCTCCATGATTACCAAGGTAGGTTGTCCCTGAGAGACCACACCCAGCAGCCGCACCTACACGTCAACAGCAGCAGGAAATAATAAGTCGGCTGCACAAATTCAGAGGAACCAACATCATGTCACAAAGCTAAAATATTCATAATATTGTAGTGGAATTGTAGTGCACACTTAAGAAGCGCACTTTATCTTTAACTAGCTCTGAAGATCACAAAGGGAAAAACAAGCTTTTGCATTATTCAAAGTGAATTTAATCACGGAGCGCTTGACTTTTTATCGGTGAAACACGAACAGGAACCCGTGGGAGCAGCGTTCTAAAAGGGGAATCTTTACCACTTCCATTTAACGCGGTTAATGAGCTCGTGATCACATTGATGCGAGAATGTAAAGAATCTCCAGGAGGCAGTTTCTTTGCCTCGGGCTACAGCTACAGAGAACTACAAGCTCCAAGCTCCTCCTGCCCTGCTGGCCCCTCTCTCTGTTTGCTTACATGCAGAATAATTAGGAAGTAATGATAATGGTGAGCACCGTGCCGTTTCCTGATCCATTATGAAGTTATTCTTAACCATCTGTGTTTTCTCAGCTGTTTTATCATAAGTCCACCTTACCACATGATGACAGTTGAACTCTTTCATCACGGACGCCTCGTTCAGAAACTCTATCCGCTCCCTCATGCTTGCCGACTCGTTCACCGTCTTGATCGCCACCCGTGTCTCAGGTTCGTCCTTGATGACGCCTTTGGCTGTGCCTTCGTACACCATGCCGAAGGAGCCCTGACCCAGCTCCTTGTGCATGGTGATCTTTTCCCTGGCCACCTCCCACTCATCCGGGGTGTACACTGTCGCAGCAAAAAAAAAAATAAAAACAACAAAAAAAATAAATCATACACCGGGTCAACCCAACATGCACAAATATCCAAACAGTACAGCTGAGAAGTCGGGGAAAGATGTTTGACATTCTTACTTTCAGCCGCACTGATGTACTCTGGGTTGACAGATGCATAAAGGACTCCATTCCCAAGTCTGTTGTTGTTTCTGGAAACACAAGCCCGGCTCAGTGAGCTGACAAGCAAGCTTCGGTTTGCGCTGCAATATTTAGTCCTCAATAGGACGTCTGCTCTCCCCCAGAAGGGGGATCTAAATGAATACACCTATTAAGTCTAAATAACATTACTCTCATTACGCTTCATGAGCAATGCAGCTTAATAAGTGGGAGCACTTGCCTCTTTTTGTTGATGATGAAGAGGATGGTGGTGAGGCTTGCGATTACGAGAGTTGCTATAATAGGCAGGATGATGACCAAGTAGAGAGTCGCAAAATCATCTCCTGCGAGACGGAATGAAGAGAAACGACAGCTGAATTTGGTGCATCTTAGGAAATTCTACATTTATTTCAGAAATTCAATTCAAAATGCAAAACTTAATTCATTACAAACATAGTGATATATTTCATGCAAAAAGCTGTTGCAATAAAATTTTGCACCAGAGGAATTAAGAACACGTGTTTATATATATATATATATATATATATATATATGTCCAACTAAAACTGTGTTCATACTTGATCTTTTTGCATGAATCACTGCACACTGCAGCGATGCAGTGATTCAGTAATGCAGCAGCAATGCAGGTAAGCTGCACAGTGTAGCAGATGGCTTGCCTCCCTAAATCTTCTCTGACTGTGGAAATTTCACACTGAACCAACCGACTTGGATTCTGTGCCTCTACACTCTTAAGACTCTGAAATCTTGATTTCAAAATAAAATTATAAAATTCAGACTAATCAGCGACAGTCTAATAATTCTTCTCATTATCACAGGTAAGACAGTTTTGACATTAAAAGTTCTGGACAGGCTAAGGACAGGGAATTCTACTGGACACATGCACACATAATCTTAAAATGTTGTGGTGTTGCTTTACGTTTAGGCGGAGGCACATAGAAGAAGATGCTCTCTGTCCATGAGCCGTTTCCTGCCAGAGACGTGGCCCTCACTTGAGCAGAGTAGTTCCCGGAGCTCAGGATCGTCAAGCGAACTCCGTTGAATTTGTGGTACTGCTGATGCGACACACATTTATGCTTCTCAGGCTGGAAGAAAAGAATTTAACAGTAGTTACTTTTCATAAAACACAGCTTTGCCTGTTTTACTGTCTCAGCATTCTGATTCACTATCATGTTAAATTATTTTCTGACCTTTATCTTTTACTCTAGAGCGTAGTGTCTGAGACAAAACAAATGTTCTACTTATATCAAAGTTTAGGTCCTGGAAGACTGATTTGAACAGTGGTTTAAGTTTCAAGTACGGTGGAGGATCTGTGTAGCTATGGGCCTGTTTCTCTTCCTTTGAAATACAACAAAACTTGAAATAACATCGGGTGACCCCCTAAGAGAAAAGGTAAATGGGATCCAGGACTGGAGGATTTAGGAAAATATTTAGCAAAAAGGAAAGTTGAAAGATCACTCACTCTGTTTCCTACAACTTGCAAAATTTTATAGGAGACTAACAGCTTTGCTTAAATGCTTTTTCCACATCCTTATCAAAGGTGCCACTAAACATGGCAAGCAGCATACATATAGAAAAGTGTAAAGTGTCTGCAATTATACCCTGTCAGAATTACCTCATTGCTCAGGCGGTACTTGATTTCATACATCAGAATAAGTCCGTTAGGCGTGACAGGCTTTGACCAGTGCAGCACCACACACCCCTCGGTCTTGTCACAAATTTCATAGACAACCTTCCCAGGGATGTCATCAGCTTTGGCTGCCAAACACATTTACACACACAAAACAATAACATAACTATCTTTAGATTTCTCACAAAACTCACAAGGTCGTTCTCTCCTTACCGGCAGGTTTAGTCCTAGAAAAAACAAAAGCTCCGATGCTGCAGTTGTAGCCCAGGTCCCGGTTGCAAGCGTGGATTTCAATAAGGTACAAGGTGAAAGGCTGCAGGTCAGAGATTTCTAAGGATTCTGCTGAGGTTCTGTCCTCGAGGAAGGGACACTCAATGACAGGAGGGATGACACGAGTGCTATTATCCCCTGAGCCAAGCGTTGTATTGCTCTGACTGCTGTCGTGAAGCTGAGTGTGGTTAGCAAGACCAAAAAGGTCTCTGCGACGACGATCTGGAGGTCTAAAACAAAAGAAACAAAGCATATGTAAAAAAAAAAAAAAAAAAAAAAAAAGAAGTTGGGCAACAACAACAAAAATAAAAACCTTGTAATTCCACCTATGCAATTGTGTTTTATTAACTACCAGTGCTTTATTCTTAAAGTTGAATAAGGTTTTGCCAAAGTGTGCTGGTACTATTTGTTTCTATGGTCTGCAATGAGTCTCAGCAGTGCTGTGTTAAAGAATGAGGTCAGATGGATCATTGCAAAGTGGACAGAGAAAAAAAAATATGTTTTTTCCACATTACATAAAAAAACAATATGGAAAAAAACATTGTTTGTGGAAATGTAACAATAAAGAAAGAAACCAGTCGGAGAAAACTCTCCTGACAGAGAATTTTTTTTAGTCTTCATTCCTAACGCCCAGAGCTCAGTTGTACACAGAATGTTACAGATTTTTGACTCTCGGTGCCAGAATTCAGATGATAAGCTGCAGAGACTCCTGGAACTGCACATCATCACCACTGAGGGTGGGGAGGCGGTGACAGCTGTGAAGGCAGCACCATCGGTTGTACAAGAGAGACAGCAGGACATTGAGTCCACAAGTTAAACTTGTACTGATCTCAGTTGAAATGGAGCAAAGAGTGGTAAAGCAGAAACAAAAGGGCTTACAAATGATGCATCTACTTATTTTAGCCTCAAATGTTTATCAGCTTTAAAGAATGTCTGAAAAGAAAAAAAGTAAGGCCAGTTAACTTGCTCAAAGCAGCAAAAACAGTGTTAATCAAACTTATTAAACTGAATAAGTCATACAATTTTACCAGAGGAGATACTCAAAAGCTGCAAATCTTCACAAAAAAAAATAATTTAACATTTGCGTAAAGACTGATCAAATCAAACTGAAACAAATCAAATCAAACTGGGGATTTTACAAAAGGAAAAGTTACTTGAGGAAAAGTATTTCAACTTGGACTTTTCCAAATATACTTCGTTATAACAACAAACAATGTTGTTTTACTGAGATTTTATGTGATAGACTAATACAAAATAGCAGACAGTTGGTAAATGGAATGAAAGTAATAGAGATTTTCAAAGTTTTTTTTAGAACTGAGTATTTGAAAAGTGTTGTATGTTGTTGCTTCAGCCCTATTTGCCTTGAAACCGAAATCTGGCTCAAAACAGATCCAACACGCCGGGATAAAAGCTGGGACGATGCATAAAGCAGGGGGTTGAGTTTTGAAGCTGTATATCAAACATCATACATCTCACTGAGCAATACTTAATCCGTCATACTAAAACCTAGAGTAAACTAAACTAAGTGAGCTTACAAGAGGTGTGAAGGGCAGCTTCACTTACAGGCAAACATTCCTTCTGATTGATGTCTCTTCAGCAGCCGAGCAACCAAACCCCAGCACACGAGTTTGGCTTTGCAATACACCGTACACATAAATAAACCGATATTGGAGTGCAAATAAAAGCGTAGACAAGAGTCACTTTTAAAAGCAGAAACAAAGTAAAATAGGTAATAAAAGAATCATATAAAGTTAGCTAAGGCAATTATCCATAGCTGACTGAAGCAGCTAGTTGCATGTTTTGTTCTCCTCCTCCTGTTTGGCTGATTTATCGAGAGAAAGAGATATTGAAACAACAAAGTTCAGACGGGGCAAGTCGTGATTAAACATTAAGGCTCCAGTGAGTAAAGCAAATTAAATGTGGCAGCATCCAGGAAATCCCTATCAATTCATCTGTATCTATTCATCACCACCCACAACAGCAGGTGATTACAGTAACTAAACGCTCCCGTCTGCCGATGACAGGTCTTTGAGGTCTCTGAAGCAGATACTGCCAAAGCATTTCTCTTTTTCATCCCGCCCGTCTCTCCTCCTGTAAATTAGTCTGCTAATGCTGCTTTGCTCACTGTATATCTTCCCGGTGGGGACTCTTCCCTCTTTCATTTAAATTCCAGATGGACTCACTGTACATTTCCTGGCAGCTGTTTCACTCCAGAAAAAAAAAGCGTCTTAAACAAAGCAAGCATGCAAGAGGAGCCGTTGGGTGGTGGGGGATTAGGTGTGTGTGTGTGTGTGTGTGTGTGTGTGTGTGTGTGTGGGGGGGGGGGGGGGGG